>PVJS01062366.1:0-10754 GCA_004027185.1 Glis glis | reverse complement strand
TTTGGGATGAATCCTTCTCTGCCTGGTTTGAGCTATATGAAAAGAGTAGAGAGGGTATTGCAGGATTTTGGACAAGCTTCTTGGGTTCTTATGAAAGTACCCAAGAAGAAAGTAACGAGTCTGATCTGTCGGGATCTGCCCTTAGCTTCAAAGTGTCAGCTCTCTGCCTGTTCTCTCCCTTTGCTGGTCCCTAGCTCCCAGCATGCCTACCTTTTGTTGGGCTGCCCCAATTAGGTCCCACTGCTTATGCTTTCTGTGTTTGTGGCAAAAGTTTTCAATCAGGTCTGACAATGGGGAGATACAGCAGCCTGTGAGGCAGAGCTACCCATCAGCCCAGAGGAAAACAAGATCCAGCATCCACACCCATTCCTGTTGGCCGGTGGCTTGCATTGGCTGAGAGTCAAGAGAGTCTTCAGTTGGCCTGAACCAATGAAAAGGAGCCAAAGATACAGTCTCTCTAGCCATTACAGAAACACTTCCACCTGTGATTGGCCCCAGGGTGCTTTACTTCAGGGTTTTCCCATTGGCTTGGATCAGCATGCTGGCAGCCAGGTCACCCTGTGGGGAGCAGGCACCGACGCAGGCATGCAGTTGGGCACTCAGGGGAGAGGCAGATAGAGGAGGAGGTATCAAGATCCTCCCTCTGCCTAACTGGTGACATCTTAGGGGCACACCCACTTCTCTCTGTGCCTCTCCCCTTGGGCTGGGCCTGCTTGCTCTCCTGGTCCCATTCCCCAAAGGACTTCGATTCCCAGGTATGGTGATGACTGGCAACACAGGGTAAGATGTAGCCTTTTCTCAGAGTTATTTGCATTGTCGTAGGTGATTCCTAAGATCTGAAAGGCTGTGATCGTCCAAAGAAATAATAGATTCATAGAATTTTGGTGCCAAGGGGAACTTTCATATGGTTCACATATTACAGAGGAAGAAAACTGAGGTGAACTCTGGCAGGTAATGAAATTTGGTCAAAGTCCTGGAGCTAGTTAGTGGCAAGTCTTGTGACCATAGGCAAGGTCAGGTCTGGTGCATCCTGAATGAACTGTGAACTATGGTGTTTCATGTACTTTTCTATTGTTCTTCAAGCTACAGGGTTTCTACTCCTGGGAAACTCCTAATCCCACTGGGACGATCTTCAGAGCACAGATGTGTTGTGACTAACTTTCCCAGTAAGTTTTTAGCTCTGTCTTCAGTAGATGAAGAAAGATGCTTGCACCACAGGCTTTCTCTCATTGTTTACTTTCTTCTTGTGATTACCAACCCACAGTAGTGAATTGACTGTGGCCAAGACTTTGGCATCCTCTAATCAGATATCTACTCAGGAAGTTATCCACCTGGGAATTCTGGCCAGTAGCATCATGATGTTTGAGCCATCACTGCTTGAGATGCAGCAAAGAAGCAAGTCAATTAATAAATGGCACAAGGTCTGAGCCTAAGCTACTGCTATATTAATAGGAGTGCTTCATTTTTCATGCATTCATCCTCCAAATCTCCTTTAGGTTACAGACCTGGGTTTATTTGTTCATATGTAAGATGAGCCTCTGGAAAGTCCTGAAATCCTGGCCATGGGTAGCTCTCTATCATTAACAACAGAAAGGATAAAGGGATTTTGATTACTGAACCCAGCTTCCCTTCATTGCTTCTGTTTCCCTGATGCTTCTGTTTCCCTTACTCTCCGTTTTTATCCTTTAAAGGCCAGTGTAAGTCCTGCCTTTTCCAGGAGCCTTTTCTTCCTAGTGCTGCCCTCATCGATCTCTCCCTCCTGTGGATTCTCACTGTCCTTCTAGCCAGTCTTCCTAAAGACATTTAGCTATATTCCATTTTGTATTTCTCACTATCGGTTTCATGTGTACCTTTCTCATCTTCTCATCCAGACAGTAAGTTCCATAAGGCTAGGGCACACTTTTTATTTTTATTTATTTATTTATTTATTTTGCGGTACAGGGGATTGAACCCAGGGGCGTTCTACCTCCGCGCTACACCCCCGGCCCTATTTTTTTATATTTTATTTTGAAACCAGGTCTTACGAAGTTGTGGAGGGCCTCACTAAGTAGAGAGAGAGAGAGAGGGACAGGGAGAGAGAGAGACAGAGAGAGCGAGCGAGAGAGCTGAGGCTGACCGCGAACCCGGATCCTCCGGTATCCGCCTCCCAAAGTACTGGGATTACAAGCGTGCGCCACCACGCCCGGCTAGGGCACACCTTTTATACTTATTAAGTGTGCCTCACAATACCTGGTGGATGTTCAAATCAAACTAGAATCATAGCTTTTGTAATGACACGAGAAATGTTCCCAATATACTTAAGAGTGTAACTTGAGATACAAAATTCAACGATTGCAATTTTATAAAGAGATGGAAAATAAAAGCAAGCAAGCAGGAAGGAAATACACTCAAGTGTGCAAGAGGTGGGATGATAGATGAGTTTAAGTTTTCATATATTTACCTGACTTCCCAAGTTTTCAACCAGGAGCATGCATTATTCTTATGAGAAGCAATAAGCTTTATTTAAAAGGGGATTGTAGATTCATGGGTGCTGGAAAGCAGAGCAGGAAGAGATCATGGGGCTCATGTAAGTTTTGTTCCCTTTTTTTTAAGTTGAAAACTTAGGGGGAGTACTGTGGAAGATATGAAGCTGGTAACTGACAGTCTCTGCCACCTAGGAAAAAGCAGCCTACTGTCCTGAAGCTCTGAGGCTGAGCTTATAACCTCTCCTGAAATGCACCTGCCATTGGATTTCCCCTCTAGGCACTGGTCCTGGAAGCCGCTGTGTGGTTTTCTCCTGCTGAGTTTTCCCATGATTCCTTGGCATCTCCTAGGTGGAAAAGCTTGAAGGGTTAGCTTTGTCTCGTGCTCTAATCCATTGCTAGCCTCCCCTGAAGCTTTATTCTTTGTTCTGGAACATTTTGGCACACTGAGACTTCTACCCCTGCCCCCAGGTGGCTGGAAATAAAAAACACCTAACTCTACACTTAACCAGCAATATAAACTCACTGCACTCTGATTACTTTCTGGGAAGGGGATCTCAAACTGACTGCCACTCAATGCCTTTATAAAGCCTGACAGAGAGCAATACTATTGAAAGAGGACCTCCTGAAAGTCATGTATGCAGTCCATCCATTCCTTTCACACTGGATCCAACAGAATAGTCCCAAGTACCTGCCATGCCCATCTTTTCCTTCTAGTTATATCTAGCTCACCCACAACCAGGAAGAAGACTGGCTGTATTATGCAAAAGAGTGGCCACTAATTGGCTCAGGGGTGGTCATCTGACCCAAAGCAGGCCATTCACGATCTGGTAGCAGGCCTATGTGGTGGATTTTTCTAATAGTGTTCCTCTTGCCAGCAGTGGAATCTAACATGCACACAATTTGGTACTCTTGGTTAAAACCATGAAAACTCTTGTTAAATACACATTCATCACATATTTGAGAGGATAAACACATGTTTTCATTGTGTACACCCATCCATCCATTCATCTGCCAAATAAGCATTGGGTTCCTACTACAAATCATCAATTTCTTCTTTTTACTTCCCAAGCCACAAAGTTCTAAAAACCAAAAACTTTCTTATAATTTTGATACTAAAACTCATTTAATTGATATTAAAATATTGATAGTTTTTATCCCACATAGTATGAATATTCATAAACTTCATGACAGAAACATTAAAGCATTTGATTATAGGGAGCTATGCGTATTGTGTGATATAGGCAAATGCACATAATCACCTCAATAAATACCCCAAATTCGGAATTCTGAAATGTATCTGGCACCAAAGATTTGGGATAAGGCACTTTAGGCCTGATGATCAGCAGTTAGGAGATGGTGGATACCCTACCTGAGTTGGTCAGGAGCAGAGGAATCCTCAGATTAAAGGGACTAGGCATTGAAGTGTTTAGAGAAGAGGGCTTGTTGAGGTTCCAGCCAAGAAAACCCAGTTGGGTCACTGAGCCACTGATCCAAAGAACAGGAACAAGGCTGCAAACAGAACATAAAATAGATGCCGGAGAAAGAAATGAAATGGAACAAGAAAAGTTTGAGAATAAAGGAAATGAGTAGGGTCCTAGATAGCAGCAGGGACATAGTGTCTATGACTCTAGTCAACTGGCTGACAGCTGTTAAGTACAAGTCTGAGTCAGGCTGGTTTAAAGATGGAATATCGTGACAGACAGATATAAAGAAGGATGAGACATGATCTCTACCCTCTTTTTGCCTAAAGTCTAGAATCCTATTAGCAAGAAGCATGGTCCTGAGAGGATGGAAAGTCCGAGAAAAATATTTCTTTGGCTTTTTCTTACCTTTGCATTTTTAATGTTTTTTCTTTGGTGTGTGTGTGTGTGTGTGTGTGTGTGTGTGTGTGTGTGTGTCGGGTTAGGGTACTAGGGGACTGAGCCCAGGTGAGTTCTACCTCTGAGATATACCCCCAGTCCTATTTTTAAAAAATTTTAACAGGGTCTTGCTAAGTTACCATACGCTGGCCTTGAGCCTGCAATCCTCCTGTCTCAGCCTCCCAAGTACTAGGATTACAGGTGTGTGCCTCTGTACCCAGCTTTTAAAGCTTTACTTATTTATTATTTTATTATATGTATTTATTTGTTTGTTTATTTTATTTATTTTGTTACTGGGGATTGAGCCTCTGACCTATACCCCCAGTGCTTTTTATTTCGAAACAGGGTCTCACTAAGTGCTGAGGGTAGCCTCAAACCTGTGATTCTCCTGTCTCAGCCTCCCAAGTACTGGGATTACAGGCATGTGCCACCATGCCTGGCTCTTAAATATTTTTTAAAATCGTAAAAATGTACCACATATAAATAAAAGTATATAAATCATAAATGTACAACTTATTCAATGAAATACCCATGTTAGCAGTTACCCAGTTAAAAATAGATTATAAGCATCTTTGATGACCAACTTGCACCGCTTTCCTTAATCATAAATTTTTCTTTTCTGCTAAAAGCTAACAAATAGTCTTACATAAATTGCTTTCTTGCTTTTACTTATACTTGTACAACATAGCATGCATCCCAAAATACTGTAGTTTTGCCAGTTACTGACTTTTATATAATCATTCTGTATGCACTCTCTGGTGTCTGGCTTCTTTCAGTCAATATTTTGTTTGTGAGATCTCTCCATGTTGTTGCATGGAGATTATATTGTTCTTTCTTGTTGCTGTATACTATTTCCTTTCCTAAATATGCCACAATTTATTCATCTGTTCTACCGTAGAAGGGCATCTAAACCATTTCCAGTTTGGGGCTACTGACACCAGTATTAGTAAAGATATTTTTTGTTTGACTTTTGATGCGCATGTGCCTGAATTTCTTTTGTAGTAGAATCACTGAATCATAGGATCTGCACATGTTCCATTTTGGCAGATGATGCCTGCTTCCCAATGTGTACCAATTTACACTCTTCCATTGTGCCAAATCCTTATCAACACTAAGTATTGTCAGATCTCAAATTTGTGATCATTCTGGTGGGTGTGCAGTGGTATTTCACAGTGGTTTTATGAGTACTTCTCTAGTGACTAGTTGAGCATCTTTTCGTATATTTATTGGCCTTTTGCACAATTCCTATTTAAGTCTTTTGTCCATTTCTCCCCTGCTAGACTGACCTTTTCTTATTCATTCCTAGGAGTTCTTTATAGATTTTAGGTGCAAGCTCTTTGTGATAGGTGCTACAAATACATTCTCCAGCACTGTTGTTTCTCATTTATACTCTTTGAATCTCATTTTCTTCCCTAGCTTTCTCCAGGCTTCTCAGACCCAAATAGTCCCCATTTTGCTACCACCTTAGCAAGCTAATCTGAACCTTGGGGAGTCACCTCACCAAGGCTACAGGGTTGTTCCCCCACCTTTACTTCCTTTTTCCCTCTCTCCTTCCTACTGATCTTCCCTGCCTCTTTCTTCCTGTCTTCCTTCCAACCCTGCTGCTTTTTAGGGGGGGGCTTATTATCCACAGGATATCGAAACAACCTTCATCCAGCCATGGTGCCAAGACTAGATTTGCCATGTGCTATGTGCTATTCATAGGTCAGAAAACCTTCACTCGAGAAATAACTTGGTGATCATGTAGTTCTCTCTTCAATGATGAGGAATTGGAAGCTCAGAGAAATGAAGGAACTTGTCCAAGATCAGACTGCAAGTTAGGGGCCAAAGTATGACACTAGACCTCAGTTCTCTTGTATGCATGTCCAAATTTTTGTTGTACTCCACTATGCTAAGAAAGACCATGACACAGAGCTGCACATTGACTGGAGTGTTATTTTCCCCCATCTGGAAATAAATGCTGTCTGTGTCTGTGTAACAATGTAATTGTAATCGGTAGAGACTATGGCTCATGTCTGTCTGGACCCAGGTTAAGAGATCACATCACCTCTGCTACTTTCCCATCTCCTGGCTGTCAAAGCCTGAAGGACAACAAATGGCTTGAGTAATGAGATGAGTTAAGATAGTGTCTCCCACGCTGAATTATGTGCCAGTTCCAGGACTACAGGATTCTGCCACAATCCATTTACACAAGAAATTAAATTGAAGATCGCAATGTAATATTCATATATTAAATCCTGGCGGACAATCAAAGTAATTAAGGCCAAATGCTCTGAATCATCCTGTGGCATCACGAACATTCTATTGCTGGGTTTTTAGAAGGACTTAATTCTATGACCAATTATCTTGGAAATCATTAAGGCTCCTTTGGAATGTGAATAATTTGAAAGCCACCATGGTATCCAGTGCTACTCAAACTCCTTTGCCCCCATGAAAGGAGAATTCTGTTTGACAGGGTCATTGGGTGGATAAGGAAAGTCTGATTTCAAGAAACTGGAATTCCTTTATGTTTTTCAAAAGGAGTGTATATATTTCATCCTAAATTAAAGCAGTTAAACTGAAGCAGACTACCGGGCTAATCCCAGACACAGACTGGTCTGCTTGTTGTGTAGCTCTGTGGCTCTTACAAATACATTCTACTGTTTTAAAAGAAAGAATTCATGACACACTTGGTGGCGCACGCCTGTAATCCTAGTACTTGGGAGGCTGAAACGGGAGGATCGCAGGGTTGAGGCCAGTCTCAGCAACTTGCGAGGCCCCTTTTCAAAAAAAAAAATAAAAAAGGCTGGGGTGTAGCCTGGAGATAGAATATGCCCCTGGATTCAATCCCCAGTACTACATACACACACAAAAAGAAAGAAAGATCTTGGGGAATGGGGATGGTTTTGTGCAGCCCCATGATGACGAACGGGGTTGACTTTCACATCTATTTCTCCATGCCTTACCATAGGTCACCTCATCTCTTAAAGCTTCTTCAACTACCCTCTTCTCCTTGTCTTGGCTCTTCTCAGCTTCCCTTTGTGCACGCCTCTGTTAAGCACTCATCCTAAAGTCCTGAGGTTATTTGTTGGTCCACATCTTTCCAGTATCCCCACATCTGGCCCAGTGCATGAGTCAGAAAAGGTGCTCGGTGAATGGTTGGTGGATGTATGAAAGACTAAATCAACAAAAGAATGAATGATGGAGAGATTGATCTTACTGACTTACACAAACTGCATCTCTTTTTTGGAATGACAGGGTTGGGAATGATAATTGGTTATTCATGGCAGCATCAAGGAGAGGAATTAATCTCCCCTTCTCTTCCAGCAAATGCCTTAATTCCCTCCAAAATACAATGCTCTCAAAACATCACCAACAAATGAAACCCTGTCACCAAGAATGTGTAACTAAAAGATAAACAAAAAGTATTAAATTAACTTGTACTTTTTAGAGTTATACTTAGGGAAAAACCCAAGTTATTTTACCTGAACTAATTGCAAGACTTCATGCATCTTGAATACTGCATACAAAAAAAGGTCTCTGATTCATCAGTTTTGCCTGTGGGAATAATTAAAAGTGTGCATATACAGTAATATTCCTACAAAATTATTTCTCCTCATAAATATTTATTCACAGCCCAAGTTTGTTGATGCTGAACGACATCAATATTACTTGACTTTACCTTGTATACTGCTCCCCCCAACTGTAGCACAATTCTGATTTCACAGATGAAATATTTGAGAGATATTTGACTGTATCCTGTTCTTGTCTGTATCTCTAGCTCTAGCACAGAGCCTGGCACAGAGAAAGCACTCTTTATAGAATGAATGAATGCATATTAAGGGAGGCAGAAGCTCTAAAGGATGCTAGTCATCATCAAAGTAGTGCTGCTCAAAGCCAGTGCTGTCCACTTAGTTTCTCCTTATGATCAGTTGGCTACAAATATTCCTGAGTTTTAGGCCAACCTGATATACCTGCCAAGCAGCATGCCCCTGTATGTATGTATGTATGTATGTATGTATGTATATATATATATATGCATGTATGTTTTTTGTGGTACTAGGGATTGAACCTAGGGGTGTTCTACCTCTGAGCTACATTCCCAGCCCTATTTTATTTTTTGTATTGAGTCAGGGTCTCACTAAATTGCTGAGGCTGGCCTCTAACCTGTGATCCTTCTGTATCAACCTCACAAGTACAACAATAGATAATATTAAGCAGAGAATACCTTATTATTTAGCATTGATGATGTCCTACTTCTCAAGTGAGACAAGACATGTATTTGTATTTTTTGTGGTACTGGGGATTGAACCCAAGGATGCTTGACCCCTGAGTCAAATACTCAACCCTTTTTATTTTTCGTTTTCAACCAGGGTCTCACTAAGTTGCCAAGGCTGACCTCGAACTTGCGATCCTCCTATTTCAGCCTCCCAAGTACTGAGATTACAGGCATGTGCCACTGTGCCTGGCCAGTATGCCCCTTTAAAAGGTAGTTATTATCTCACTCCTCCACATTCCCAGCACTTGCCAGAAGGGGTGGTAATGTCTGCATGTCAGCCCAAGCCAGATGGACACACCAACGACCATCTGTGGCTTTTCTGGGAGGGCCTCTTGAGCCTGCATGTTTCACATCATAATAAGTCTACCAGTCAGTGTTGGAAACTGCGCCAAGAAATATTGATACTGCACAAAATCAATAAACTGGGGCCACAGCTAAATATTTATTGGGGCAGACAGTGACGCCATGTTTACCTAGAAAATTCAATCAAGTTCTGTCCAATTACTGTGGGTTTAGATTTGAATGAATTAGCTCTTAGTCATAGAATCCCAGAATGTCAGAGCTGGAAGGACCCTTAGAATTCATCTGGCCCTGTATAACCCTAAGGTTTTCAAAATTTCTTTGGCGAGAAATGGTTTTTAGCAAGGGAAATCTTATGCCACTCCTGTCATTGTGGTGGAGGTGCAAGTCCTGTGGCTTGGCCTCCCCCTCTGATCTACCTCTAATTGCAGAGGAGAAAAGGAAAGTCCAGTGAAGTTAAGAAGGACAATAATAGCCAGGTGCAGTGGTGCACACATGTAATCCCAGTATTTGGGAGGCTGAGACAGGAAGATCGTAGGTTTGAGGCCAGAGTGCAGTAACTTAGGCCCTGTTTTGAAATAAAAAGTAAAATGAGCTGGATTGTAGCTCAGAGTTTGAATGCAACACAGTACAAAAGGGGGGCATAACAAAAATAGGGAGAAAGCCCTAATCTTATGGTAGAAGTCAAGACAGGCTCCAACTCTGTCTTAGCCACAGGTCCTGATAATCTACCATTTACACTCATGCCGGGAGAGGCTTTTTGGATACAGTCATCTAAACTGGTGGGGAACAGATGTTCCCCAGGAAGGGTGACAGTAACTAACAGACTTGTTAGCAGGAGTGAATTTATTTAAATAAAACATATTGTTGCCAACTGTTATAAAGCCCAGAGGAAAATCTTGAGGGCAGGAGACACAGGGAGGCAAATGTCCTTTATTAGGATACTTCCCCAAGGCAAAGCTAGGAGGAACAGAGCTGAGGATGGGTCTCCTCCTCCCTCCTGGCTGCTGTGCCTGCCTCTTGACATGTCTATCTGCTCCTGAACCTTTCTGTCCTCTTCAGCAGCACTGGATCTGGTTCTTTGTCAGTTTTTGCCTGCACCCATCCTTGGGCTGGATTGGCTTGGTTGATTCCTGTATACTATGGCTCTGTCTCAGTTCATGTCTCCAGTCTTTCAGCACCTGTGTATCTGGGTGTGCTACTTCTCACATGCCTGTCTGCCTCAGAATGCTTCTGTGTGCTTCTGTGTCTGGCTGACTTTGCATGCACGTGTGTGTGTGCACGCGCATGTGTGTGTGTGTGTGTGTGTGTGTGTGTGTGTGTGTTCTTCTGTTGTTCTTGGCTCTCTTTGTTTGTGGCCTTTATTTCAGTAGGTGATTGTCTCTATCTTTCTGTTTCTGCCTTCAGGGCTTCACCTTACAAGACTGGCTAACAGTGTAATTTCCCTGTATAATTTCCTTTTCATTTCTTCTTTGCTTTTCCTTTTTTTTTTTTTTGGTACTAGAGATTGAGCCGAGGGGCATTCCACCTCTGATCTATACCCCTAGCCCTTTAAAAATGATTTTGAAACAGGGTTCCTTTAAGTTTTTGAGGGTCTTGCTAAGTTGCTGAGGTTTCTTTCCTTTTTCTAAAAAAAAAAAGAAAAAATGTTTCTGAGTTTTATTTTATTTTTCCCTCTTTCCCCCTTTACTCTTACGTCCTCTTTCTACTCTATTCCTATTATTCCTTGTGATTCTTTTCTGTGGTCCTTTTTTAAATTCATTTTCCTCTCCTTTCCCTATTCCTTTTATCTCTCTCTCTCTCTCTCTCTCTCTCTCTCTCTCTCTTCATTTCTTTCCTTCTGCTTCTCTTTCCGTTGCCCATTCTTTTCAC
>PVJS01062365.1:0-10753 GCA_004027185.1 Glis glis | reverse complement strand
AAATACACACAATGGAATTCTACTCAGCAATAAAGAAGAACAAAATAACAGCATTCGCAAGAAAATGGAAAGATCTGGAGAACATTATGTTAAGTGAGATTAGCCAATCACAAAAAAGAAGGGACATATGTTTTCATTAATATGCACAACTTAGGGAGTAGTGGGGACACAAAAGGGACTCCAATGACAACGGAGAACCTTCAGTGGTGCAAGGGAAGGGGTACAAGGGAAGGGGAAGGGTAAGAAAGAAGTGAATCTATGGAATTACTGTCATAAACAATGTGTATATATGAGATTATATCAACATCATTCTCAGTGCTACATGTGGGGGGGACACCAAGAGCTGTGTGCATGTATGTTAACACCAAACTGATACTCATTGTGATGTGAGACTACAATGCACCAATAAAAACATAAAAAAAAAGAATGTCAGAACCTCGGGGCAAGAGTAAACTTTAAATCCTGAGGGGCCTACTTCATGCATCTTTGTCATCAGTTCATCCAGCATTAATAAGCACCTACTGTATGGCAGGCTCTGAATGAGCCATTGGGGATACAAAGACAAGACACAGCCCCAGCCTCAGAGAATTTGTAATCTAGCAGCAGAGGAAACTCTGCTGGAGTGGGGAGAGACGTAGTGACCACAGCTGGAACTTCCTAAGCAATGAAAACGTGCCCAGCACATGTATTATCTCATCTAATCCTCCCAAAACCCTCAGAGGTGCTCTTCTCCTGCAGGTGAAGTTGTTGAGACCTCGGGAGATGTGTTCAGTTCTGGGATGTGCGTTTGGGGTGTCTGAAGGATATACGGGTACAACGGGTGCCTGTGTAGGACTTCTCCCAGAGGAGCCAGGTCGGTGTGCGAGACCATGGCCTGGTCTTCGGGTTGGTGTCTGGTTGTGAGAGGGCAGTCTAGTGTGTCAGGAGCAAAGTCTCCTTCCGCCTTCTTCTGTGGTCTGCCATACAACCTGCATGCCCAGTTCTTTGACTTTTAGAAGATCAAACTAGAAAAGGGCTGTAGAGGTGAGAGAAAACAGAGAGGGGATGAGATGGGGCCGGGAGAAAGGGGGGCTTAAAGAATGAGGGCCCTAAGCCGGGTGTGGTGGTGCACGCCCGTAATCCCAGGACTTGGGAGGCTGAGAAAGAAGATTGCAGGTTCAAGGGCAGCATGCGGTCATTTAGTGAGTTCCTGTTTCAAGATAAAATAAAAAATAAATAAAATAGGGCTGGAGGTGTAGCTCAAAGGTAAAATGCCCCTGGGTTCAATGAAACAAACAAAAACAAAAGCAAGCCGGGCGTGGTGGCGCACGCTTGTAATCCCAGTACTTTGGGAGGCAGAGACCGGAGGATCCGGGTTCGCGGCCAGCCTTAGCTCTCGCTCTCTCTCTCTCTCTCTCTCTCTCTCCGTTTCTCTCTCTCTCTACTTAGTGATACCCTCCGCAACTTTGTGAGACCCAGTTTCAAAATAAAATATAAAAAATAGGGCCAGGGGTGTAGTGCGGAGGTAGAACGCCCCTGGGTTCAATCCCTGGTACCGCAAAAAAAAAAAAAAAAAAAAAAAAAGCAAGAATGAGGAGCCTAGCATAGCCACAGGGGAACTGGAGCGCAGGACGTGGGTGTTTTAAGAGGGGTGTCCTGAATTGTAAATTTGGTCCCATTTCATATTTTCTACGAGGCACATAGGTTGGAATGGTCTGGGGCACTGGATTGCGTTTTCTTGGTGAAATGCTGGTCTGAATCTGGACCCTGGAGTGTGCGTGGGCTGCAGGAGGCTCCTGATGCGCCTGCGAAGCACCCAGATAGTTTCCTGATGTCCCAGGAATGAGGCCGCTAAGCCGGGTGAGGTGGCACACGCCTGTAATCCCAGTACTTGGGAGGTGGAGAAAGAAGATGGCAGGCCCGAGGGCCGCATGCGGTAACTTAGACCCTGGCGGCGTCGCTCCCTAATGACCGCTGTCCTTCCGGCCAGGGCATTATTTATATTTATGCCTGGCTCCATCAATATTTATAAAGTGAAATGAATGAATGAATGTCAGCTGCTCCCAAGGACACTAAAGGACAGTTGGTGCCTGGATACCACGGGGAATACGGCAGGTGAGAGCACGGATACTCGTGGGAGAGACCGACAGTAAATAAAGCTGCAGGTTTAGAATCCGACCCCTTCTTGTCGCTTCCACAGCTGCCTCTCCATTGTTCCCCCACGGTCTCTTCCCAGTAGAGCAGCCAGTGATCCTTGGAAGACAGGATCTGGTCCTGTGACCCCATGGATCAAACCCCCTGACTCTCTACGCGTCCCTCAAGGCCCTACACCAACCCCCACCTGGCGTCTCCACTCTAGTGCTTCAGCCTCTGGTCTTAAACACTGGCTGTTTCTGCTCGTTGTTCACCTGGACATCCACACGGCCGCTCCCGGGCCCTTCAGGTCTTCCCTCGGGTGGCACATCCTCAGAGAGGCCCGCCTTTCATACCTGATTGAATCTTGCCATCCCTCCCCTGCCTTCTCCTCATCCTCCTCTCTCTTCCTTCTTTTCCAGAGCGGGTTCCAGCAGCACATTGTATATAAATCTTTATCGCGTTTGCTGCTGTCATCGGCCTGCCCTCCGCAAGGACAGGGACTGGGCCTTGATTTTGTCACTGTAAATAGCAAGGGCCTCGAATCCTGCTTGCGCTCCTAGTTGGTGATGAATAAATAAACACCCGCGGAATGAATGAACCCACTTACCATCACAGAGCGAGGCTGGCCCATCCTTCGGTTCCCATGGCCCAGCTGAGGGAGGGAAGTCCCCCTGAGGAACCGTGGGGGCTGAAGCCATTAGCCTCTCATTCCAGTACTTATCAGCCAGGGCCCCACGTCTACCTTCCCTGCCTGCACAAAGGCCCCCCCATCTTGTTACAGACCATCAGTCCACAGGGGGTGCTCTGTCATTCTGGGCCCTTGTGCCATCACAATCTCCCGTGGTGTCCCCTGCACTCTGTAACCAGCGGCCCCCTGACCCCTGCACTGCATCTCTGCCTGGAGACCAGCCTCCCTGCATCCTCTCCTGGAGGGGCTGCTTATCCTGGTCACTCCTTGGAGCGGGGAGGTGGCGGCCTCCTTGCTGTCCAGCTAAGACCATTACTCTTATCTATTTTTTTTTTACTATCTTTTTTTACTTTAAAACAGAGTCTCGCTAAGTTGCTGCAGGTCTTCACTGGCCTCGATCCTCCTGTCTCAGCCTCCCAAGCGCTAGGATTACAGGCGTGCGCCACCACGCCAAGCCAGATCATTACTCTTAAGTCCTCCTCTAAGGCCTCGTTGGAGCTGCGATGCCCCGCGACTGTCCTCCCCTTATTGCTCGCCATCTCCACCTGGTCCTGGCTCCCTGCAGTCCCAGGCCCTGCCACCGCCCTGGGTTGCTAGCCTCCGTGGAATGGGAAGAGCGCATTGGTTCCCTGGGTGTGTATCCGCTGACCTCCTGCACGTCAGAATCTTAGCTTCTTTCAATCTCAGTTTCCACTCTCATGCCTTGAACTTCAGACCCTGTCGATGACGGTTCTACCTCCCAAACTTCTTGCTCTCTCTTAAACCACAACCTCCCAACACGTCCGAGCCTTCTTGCCTGATCGCCACCTGACAATGTATATTGTGTTTGTTTATCCTGTGTAAGGTGTCTCCCCACCCCTCTAGAGTAGAATTCCATGAGGGAAGGGATTTTGTTTTTCTTTGATCACTACTATCTCCGCTACCCACAGAATAGTCCTGGGTACGCAGGAGGTGCTCAATAAATGTTTGCCCAATGAATGACCCCCCCCAAGTGCTCTGCACATACAATTTTGAAACATCTCTTAGAGGTAGACACTCTTGCTATCCCTATTTTATAGATAAAAACACCAAGGCTCAGAGAGGTGAGGGAACTTTCCCAGGGCCACCAGCTAGTAAGTGACGGGGCTGGGACTTGAACCCAGGCAGATGACACCCCAGAACCCATGTGCTTAACAACAAGGCTCCACTACCTCCTGCACTGAGCCTTTCCCTGTGTCTGGATGCTTCTGCCCAAGTGTTCTCTTGAAATTTCTCTCCCTCCATCCTCAAAGTGCCATTGCTCTCCCTGGATCATTTCTACCATCTCCTAACCGTCCTTCAGCCTCCAGGCTATTTTCTTTCTGGTTTTCTCTGTTCCCACACACGTGTATGCATGTGGGTGCACACACACACACACACACACACACACACACACACACACAAGCGCCTATTACACCCCTGCTGAACTTAATGACTTCTGTTGCTTTTGTCCAACCGGACAAGCCAAACTCCTAGCACGGCATTCAAGGCTCTTCCCACTGGTCCCCATCTCTGACCAGTGTCACCTCCTGCCATGTCCTGCATGTTCACTTTCCTCCAAACATTCTGCCCTCTCACCTCGCCCTGAGCAGACCAGGGCTTTCCCACCCCGGAGCCTTTTCCTGGGGTGCTCATTGCCTCCTCTTCTGCCTTCAAGGTCCTGTTTATCACACAAACCCCAGTTCTGCTGTCACCTCCTCCATGCAGCTGCCTCGATGTCACCACCCATCAGCTGCTCCCTCCTCGAGGCCTCCACAGCCTGCAGGCCTCTTTGTATCACATCTCACATCCTGAGGCGCTGAGACCACCATCCGTGATGGCACGTTCCCCCAGGGTGGTGGGTTCTGTTAAAGCGCTGGGCGTGCTCCTCCGCCCGAGTCCCTGCCTCTTGCCCAGGGCTCAGTCCAGGGGAGGACTCTAAAGGGGGCACCTGCCAGCTCCTTGGGCTTTATGCTCATTGCCAGTGTGCACGCCTACCCCCATTTTACAGGATCAGAGCAGAAGTCGGGCCCAGTGTTACACAGCGAGGATGATGGGAACCATCCTTACCTCCAGAGCCTGGTCTCCCCTCCCCAGACTGCCTCCCAGTCTGCACGGAGCACAGGCGAGGCAAGGATGTGCGGGGAAGGAGAGGGCAGAGTCCCGGGGCCTGCTTGTCCCCAGTCGTCAAGACAGGGTGGGGATCAAGGAGAAGGGCCCTGTGCCCGCTTTGTCTGGGGAGATTTACTTTCCCCAAAGAAAAGAAAGGCAGAAACTTGCTGGGGGTTGTGGTTGAATCCCAGACCCTGGAGTCCTACCTGGGGCTAGAGTCCCAGATGGCCCCTTCCTGAGTAACGGGCCCACTGCTCTGCTGGGCTCTGCCACTGTGTGGCCTGGAGCAAGTTCTGGAGCCTCCTGGGCCTTAGCTTCCTCCAGGCCTGCAGAGCCGGGAAGGTCCCACAGGCCCCTGCCCAAGTGTTGGTCTCAGTGACTCTTGGACTCTGGCTCTGTCCCCGCCACAACAGGACCACTCTGCTCCATCCACCTGGAAAGCCCCTGGCCCTCACCCTGCAGAAGCCCCCAGATCCTGCTACAAAGAGTCGGGGTCCCTCTGCGGAGGACTCAGCCGGGCCTGGGCGAGACAGAATGTGAGCCCGCCAAGCACACCGGGACCTACTCCCCACCCACTTACCTTGGGCTGGGGGTCCTTGTCCTTCTCCCTATCTACAACCCCTCTAAGAAGCCTGAGCCCCATCCACAGACCAGCACCCACACTCCCATGGAAGTAGGGCGGAGTAGGTGGAGTCTCCGATCTGGTTTGATTGTTCTAAGCTTCTAGAATCCTGGGGTCCTCACATTCTGGTATCAAATCCACGATCGGACCCCCGACCGCACCCACTGATGCGGTGTTGCAGCCGGTCGAGGCCTCTGGCGGTTCCTCCACACCATGTCTCCCATGCTGCTGGCTCTGCAGGGAGTGCTGCCTCCAGGGCTCCCCAGAAACCTTACCACCCCTCCAGGCCCAGCTCAGAGGCCGCCACCTCCATAAAGCCTCTCAGGGTCCTGCCCTGCATGAAGTCCTCTCCCCACTCGCAGACCCCTCTCATGCTATCTATCTCATCATCCACATGTCATGTGCACATGAAACACCTACTGTGTGCCAGACACCTGCCAGGCCTGGGAACAGCAGGGAACAAGATGGACCTGGCCCCTGCGCTCAAGCCTGGGTCCTGTTCCCCACCCACCCAGCCTGGAGCGGTTAGTGCCTAGAACTGGGGGAGGAACTCTCTCCCCAATCAGCCCATTGCCGATGCTCAACAATGAATGGATGGCATGTGCCCGATTTGTTGAATGAATGAATGAATGAATGAACGAATGAATGAAGAAATAAATAGGAGGGAATGGGTCATGGAGTGGGAACAGGCCTTGGATCTGGGTTCATGTGAAGAATCGGATAGTGGGGAAAGCCCTCTATTTCAGCCCAAAGCCCGTAGGACGCCATGCCAGAGGGAGCTGCAGCGGTGGAGGACTGGCCGGGCTGCTCAGCGCTTAGTGCCCTCAGGCCGCACAAGGGACCTGGAGTCCTGCAGGGTGGATGTCCTCGAGAGTCGGCTCCGAGGAGGCTGAGGCCCAAGCTGCCCCTGGTTTCAGAGGTTCCCAGCTAAGAACTGCTTCAGGACGGGCCTAGGAAGGGAGAAATAGGCACCCCCGAATATGAGAACTCCACATAATGGGGGCCGTCTGTAGGGTCTCTGTGGTTTACAATATGCAGAGGGTGCTGGCCGCCAGGTGGAAGGGTGCCCGTGCCTTGGGGCTCCAAGGAGGGTCGAGCACTGAAGCCTCTGCCCACTGAGGGTCCCCAGAAATGAGCCCATACGTTGCTGAGAAAGCACAGAGTGACCCTTGACCCACCCCCTCCCCAAACACTTCTAAAGTGGGGAAGTGACGGGTGGGGAGCTCATTGCTGCTCCCTGAACCTGCTTTTCTCTTTCTTTTCCAATGCTCTCCCACTGGGAGTGTCTTTGGAACTCAGTTTCGCCCTCTGTGTAATGGGCAGATGAATAGGGGCTTCGTTGCCAGGGTTACCATGAGGCTTACAGGTGAGATGCTGCATTTAGGATGCTCAGCCCAGTTTCGGGTCCTCAGTAACTGTTCGCTGTTGCTTTGGTTGCCTTTTTTGTTTAGGATGTCCTCCTGGTCTTCCTCTCCCATCCACTTAGACTGTATCTGGGCACCTGAGTTTTGGGTATTTCCCCAGAGTGGCCATGGCTGCCCGCAGCCCTCGTATCTGCACCCGGGCACCCCAGGGCCCCAGCCCAGGAGCTGGCAGAACACGCTCATTGTCTTAGCTTCCCCTGAGGTCTCAGATCAGTCTGTGCCAAGCTGCGAGGCTCCTCCCACACACACACTGTCCCTCATATGGCTCAGAGAGGCTGTGTGGGTGGCAAAGGGCATTGGGCAGGAAATTAAGATCCCCAGGCCTGCAGGCCAGCCCTGCCACCCACTCCATGTGGACCCCAAACTGGGACCCTGCTGTCACACATTGCTGGACCTGTGCCTCTCAGGCCTGACACAGCACAGCGGTGGAACATTAAGACTGGTGGGTTACCGCTCTAGTGTCTACCTTTGCCCCGTACCCCTGAGAATGTGAGCCCCAGGGGTAGGGACCAAAGCGGCCCTTGTTCCTTGTTCTATTCCCCAGCACACAGAACAGTGCCTGAAACCGTTACAATAAACAACAGCAAGAAGCAACATTTAAAACCAGCTAACTCCTACTGAGCACTTAGTATATGCTGGGCATTGTCCTAAATACTTTTCATAAATTGGTTCAGTTAACCTTCAGGACAACCTTAGGGAGTAGGCGTGACTTTTAGATAGGGAAACTGAGGCCCTTGCCTGAGCTGACGCCTTGGAATTGGTGGAGCTGGGGTTTGGACTCTGGCTTTGGCGATCGAGCTCTTAACCTACTGGTTAAGAGCCTACTGGTTAAGAGCCTCTTAACCTACTGGTTATTGCCTCCTTGATACTTATTTGCAGAATGTGTGACCAGAAGAGGGACTTTGTCACTGAGCCAGGCTCGGGGCCAAGCCACTGGTTCCTCCAGACCCTACAAGTGCATTTTTTTTTTAAACAGATGATCTGAGTGAAAACAAGATGAGAAACCTGCCCAGGACCAGAAAGCTAGGAAACGGTGGTCTGGGAATTGAACCCTGGCAGTGCCAACCTGGTGCCTCTGCATTTGCCTATGCCACAGCAAAAGCCACAGCAACAGGATCTCTTACCCACATAAGCAAGAGCAAAGCCCTCTCTTTGACAGTCCCAGGTACAAACTGGGGTTGTCAGCCACAGACACTAAACCAAGCAGGGACAGATGGGCTGAGAGAGGAGGCGGCTGCAGAGGCCCCCGCTCGGCCAGCACGGGCACCAAGAGCTCAGGCTCTGGAGTCCCAACAGAATTAGACTCGAAGCCAGGTTCCGACTTGGGCCTCAGTTTTCTGATCTGTACAAAGGGAGCAGAGTAGAGCCTGCCGTGTCGCACCAGGATGGTAAAGTGAGGCAGGATGTGGGACGCGTCATACACAGTGCCGGGCTGACTCAGGGTGGCGGGCAGCTTTGTCCTGTGTAGGGGACGGTGGGACGAGGGGGCAGAGCTGGTGAAGCCCAGGCCTCCCCAAAGGCTTGTGAGAAATCTCTCAGGAGCAGGATGTCTTAGAAATCTTCAACAGTTCAAAATGATATGATAGACTTCAAAGTCATGAGGGGGCTCTGGCTCTTGTCCAATTAATGCTTTCAAATTCATTACTGAGTCATAAAAAATAACAATAATTAGCATCCATGCCTCAGGCAGAGCAATTTATAATCAAAACACATTCACATCCATGAATGAATTAGAGCTCTAGGAGTAGGAGCAAAATAAAGACCGTTATCCCCATTTTAAGGATCAGGGAGATTGAGGCGTGGAGGGGAAGTGACACAAGGGGACCAGAGTTCTTAAGGCAGAGTCGTCTGTGTTAAAACTAACTGGCCACTTTACCAAGCTGGAGCCTCAAAGAGGCAGACGCCGAATCCCACAAGGAATTCTGGTCTGCCGGTCGGAGCTGAGCACTGGTGACCCAAGGTGGAGGCTAAGATCCGCCAAGGGGTTCAACCCAAGATGACTTTTCTTCTGTCTCCTATTTCCTGTTAGTATTCTAATCAATGCTTTGATGCCCCCTCTTTTTTTGACACTGGGGGTGGAACCCCGGGGCATTCTACTCTGAGCTACACCCCCAGTCTTATTTTATGTTATTTTTTATTTTGAAACGGGATCTCGCTAAGTTGCTGAAGGCCTCACTAAGTGGCTGAGACTGGCCTTGAACCTGTGATCCTCCTGTCTCAGCCTCCCAAGTGTTCTGAGATTACAGGTGTGCACCGCCGCACTCGGCTCTGATGCCCCTGTCTTGATTAAGCCCACATGTCATCGCCATGCTATTGGGTAGATCTTCTCCTCTGGGCACACAGCAGCCTGCACATCTCTGTCCCCCTGAAGGCCGGATGGGTGCCTCGCTGTGGCCACCGAAATGTGTGGATGCAGTGTGTCACTTCCGTGCGAAAGATTTAAAAACCAGTGTGTTCCTGTTAGTGTCCACGGTGATCATGGAGGCACGGGCCACAAGGAGGCTCCATTCATCAGGGTCTAGGAGTGATGGCGTCACATGATGACATGTGTGACCTGCTCTACATGTGCAGCGTGGGCAGGAATTAAAATGCTGCTGCTTGTCAACTGCACCATAATACAAAAGCTGATGTGGTGGCCCCAGGGACAGAAGCCAGAGTCCTAGAAAGAGAGTAAGGGGTGTAGGAAGGGAGATGGGTCGGGGGTCCACAAGACCATCAACTCCTTGAAGGCAGAGATTTTTGTATATTTTATCAACCATTGGATCCCCAGTGCACAGGAGAGCGCCTGGCCACCAGCAGGTGCTCATTAAACACTGAATAAATGACCGGGCGTGGTGGCGCACGCTTGTAATCCCAGTACTTTGGGAGGCGGAGACCGGAGGATCCGGGTTCGTGGCCAGCCTCAGCTCTCTCTCTCTCTCTCTCTCTCTCCCTGTCTCTCTCTCTCTCTTTACCTAGTGAGGCCCTCCGCAACTACGTGAGACCCGGTTTCAAAATAAAGTATAAAAAAAATAGGGCCGGGGGTGTAGCGCGGAGGTAGAACACCCCTGGGTTCAATCCCCAGTACCGCAAAAAAAAAATAAATAAAAAATAAAAAACACTGAATAAATGAATTAATGACCTGAGTTGAGGCAGAAGCAAGAAACCTGAAGGGGTTCCACAGTCATTCATTCACTACAAATATTAGACCCTGACTACATGGAAGATCTCTATATTCCTCCTGCCTCAGTAATTGGACCAGAAAAAGGGCACTGTAAGCTGATCCACTTAAGACAGGGGCCAAAATTGCACAGGAAATGGTGGAGAAAATTTTTGACTGGGATTTTATTTTGAAAAATGAAACTAAAAATATGAAAGTAGAATTTTTTTGGTACTAGGGATTGAACACAGGGGCGTTCAATGAGCTATACCTCCAGTCCTATTATTTTTTTTTTATTTTGAAACAGGGTCTCACTAAGTTGCTAAGGGTCTCGCTAAGTCGCTGAGGCTGTCCTTGAACCGGCGATCCTTCTGTCTCAGCCTCCCAAGTACTGGGATTACAGGTGTACCACCATGCCTGGCATGAAAATAGAATCTTTTGTTGGATGGAAATAAGATTATAATTGCAACCATGTGCTACAGCTTTCAAAGAACAAAGAACAAATGAAGTATTGATTGAGTTGGGGGGATACTTTTTTTTTGTGGTACTGGGGATTGAACCCAGGGGCGTTCTACCTCCAAGCTACACCCCCGGCCCTATTTTTTATACTTTATTTTGAAACTGGGTCTCACGAAGTTGCGGAGGGCCTCACTAAG
>PVJS01062364.1:0-10732 GCA_004027185.1 Glis glis | reverse complement strand
AAAAAAAAAAAAAAAAAAAAAAAGAAAGAAAGATACTAAAATTAAGAAATGGCTTCTTAACATTTTCAGGAAAATATGGCCTGGAGAAAAAGCCAAGTGTGACCGCGCACAGCCTGTCATTCAAATCTCAGGACAGATTAGCGGATCACAGGTGTTTTGGGGCACCAAAAGGGGTCTTTTAAGATATTAAAGGTGTGCCTCACAGATCCTCTTACTCATGGCAGAGGGATAGCCGAGTGCTGGGGACCTTTGTCCCTCAGCCACCTCAGCAGGAGCCCACACTAGAGAAGGGTGTATCTCAGAAAGACCTCGAGGTTGGCTTTCGTCGAGTGTTGCAAACCCTGGGAAATCCATGGAAGACTGCCGACGCTTTTGAGAAAGTCACATCAGTGGAAACATGGCCAACCTGGACTGAAAAGAATAGGGACAGTACACGATGAAAAGAGGCGCTGGGCTCCCCAGATCCTCCTTGCAGGATAAAGCGACCAAGCTGCAAATGTGGACAATCCTCCATAAAAACTCAGAGGACAAAGCCCAGAGCCAAAGGCAGTGACTCCCAGGACTCCTCTGTGCCTCTTGTTTCCCTCTGTAGAGCAGAAGTACCCATAGCTCTTTCCCTCTGACTATTCCATGGTTGTATGTTAGAGAACTAATCAGCATCTAGTGACCTGGTCTGGGCTTTCCGAGAGTCTCTGAATAGAGCCCAGCACTCAGACCTGGCCGCTGGAGACACGGTGGGGCTTCCGAAGGAGGCAGACGCGGACTCACCTGCAGATACCTCCGCCTGGGGTATGTTTATTATGCACAGCATTCGCACAGGCTTGCTAAACACCCACTATGCGCAGGGCACTGGTATTTTAGGGGCTGGGTTATGGCCGTGAGTGAGGCGGATGGTCTTTGCCAATATGGAGTTGACATTCCAGAAAGGAGAGACGGTGAAGAGGCCAGTGAACAAATAAGCAAATAAATAAAAGGTATTGACAAGCTATTCGGTCAATAAATAAGATGGTGAGATGGGACTGGTGTGAGAGCGGGATTCTGTTTTACATCGATCAGTCAGGGGAGGACACTGGAGAGGTGGCATCTGAGCAAGGAACTGAGAGGTGAGGAGAAGCCAGCCATACGAAGTGCCGAGGGCAGAAGCAACAGCCCGTGCAAAGGCCCCGAGGCATGGTCGAGATGCAGGATGGCGGCCAGCAGGATACAACAGGTGAGGGAGGAAGGTCACAGTTAGTTAGTACCAGGCAACGCGGCTCCTAGAGGACCATGGTGGGGAGTCTAGTTTTTATTGTGTTGAACCGGGTCGTCATGGGAAGGCTCAAGCAAGGAGGGTGGCATGAGCTGGCGCTGAGAACCATTCCGTCTTTCCTTCAGGCTTCCTTTCACTTGTCTGACTCAGCGATGAATCATGGATGGAAATAAATGGCGAGTTTCCTGGAAGAACCATAGCTGGGTCTTTGTATTCATTCCCTGACTTGCTCCTAGACCTCCTCCTTCTTTTGTAGCCTGGGCCTGAAGACTTCTTGGCTTCCCAGGTGTTGCTGGATACAACCTCGCAGTTGGCCGGCATGTCCAGTACAGTGGGCAGCCCCACGGGGGGTCGCGACAGAGGAATCCCCACTGGGCCTTCTAGGAACGGAGGCGCTTCCAGGGAGACACAGCCACACCTGGCTGTCAGGGATACACTGGAACATCACAGCCGCTTCCCTCTAGGCAGCGAGCATGCCGAGTATTGTGCATGGTCTCTCCAGCCAGTCTTCTGTGCGCTTTGGTTTCATGTTTTTATGCCTAACAAAGAAATCAGTAAAAATAAATTCAGTGAGCTATTCACATCTGACACATCCACTTCTCTGCAAGGATGGCTACACTTCAATGACAGTACAAATGAAAGGATGCAGCCGGGCATGGTGGTGCATGCCTGTCATCCCAGTGCTTGGGAGGCTGACAGGAGGATCGCAGGCTCAAGACCAGTCTCAGCAACTTAGTGAGACTCTCAGCAACGTAGCAAGACCCTGTTTCAAAAACAAACAAACAAAAAAAAGGGGCTGGGGGTGTGGCTCAGAAGTAGAATGCCCCTGGGTTCAATCTCTAGTAACACACACACACACACACACACACACACACACACACACACACACGATGTATGCTTTCTTGATGACAATAAACCCTCCCAAATTGATGTGCTTTTTATTCATAAGCTTTAGAAATGATTCTCCCCAGCATATCCCTCCCCTCCCCACCTGCTGTAATTTAGCTAAATTGTTTGTGTAGTGTTTATGGATCTTCAGAGGTTTCTCTCTGTGATAATTACTCATCAGATTACCAGTAAAGAGGCTCTGAGTCTCTGATCCCCAGAAGGATGCCTAGTGACCTTTGGCCCTCAGGTTTAATTTCTGGAAGCAAGAGAGCTCCTGACCTCCCCTCGATGCCTCCTCTCAGGCCCTGCACAGCTCATTCCCAGCCAGACTTTCCTCCTAGAGCCAACGCTGGGAGTTCTCACAAAGAGCTCCGCAGCTCCGCCATTGCACAGGCTCAATTTGCTCAATTGTCATCTCTTGACACCTCAGGCTGCTCCTTACATGAAGCACTATTGTCTGAGCCCCTCGGTGCTGAAGTGCAAGGCAGAATGGTGATAATATCCTTTTTGTGTCAGTAAAACGGCCTGTAGACTCATTAACGCCATCTGAGCTTCACATTTCCTCATCCGGGCAAGCGAGGGGGCTACCATGCCAGGTTCCCTTTAACCCACGGGATAATAAACAGACGGCACAGGTCCATTTCTGACGCCTGCGTTCTCAAAAGCTCAAAACATTAGTTACTTGGGAATACAAACCCATCACTTCCAAATGCTTGACCTGGACCTGCTTTATCCTAATAGCTGTAAAGACGCTGGCCTTAGAGAAAGCCCCTTTTGCACCGACAGGCAGGCCTCGATCTGCAGCTGGGGTCATATGAGGTCTGTCACACTGAGTTTTGTAAAAAGAATGCACCACATTCATTTGACCTAGTTTTCAGGCACCGAGACTTTAGTAAAAGATAGTATGCCTCCTTTGCACCGATCCTTCTCTTCTCCCCCCTTTCGACTACTTTTAACTAATTTTAACTTCTTAAACTGTCAGCAATTACTCCCACATTTCCAATTTGCTTCTATTGCTATTTCTTGATTTAGCAACTCTAGACATTATCCATTAGGATTTAGCTCTCTTGTACCTTCTACATCTCCCCTCTTCCATCCTAATAGTCATATCACCATTTTAAATTAAATCAGTAATTAGAGTTTGTGGTAATGTGATTATGTGAATATTCTCTGTTGGTCCAGTAATACATGATGATTCCATGTCCTCTCTTTAAAGCCTTCTCCCCACTCTTCCACCTCTAGGAGTCTCTCCCTATTTTTTCTTACTTGATCTGCCATCTACATCTCATCAATCCTTGCCAAATGGTCAATCAGTGCTTCTCCCAAGCCCCTTCCCCTTTCCCCAGGGCTTCCAGTCTCTTCTTCCCCTGCTCCAGTCTCCTCACTGGCTGCTCTCCAGCCTGCCATGCACCATTCAGCTCCCCTTCGCTCCCTTCCTAGCAGGATCCTCTTTCCCGGATCCTGTCTCTTGATTTCTTGTTTTACTTTTTGCTTTGCTGGAGTATATCCTCAAGTAGTTTTGAGCCTAAGTAAAATGCATGAGAAGTGAATTTTCTGAATACTCATGTCTCAAAGCTCTGCCCTCACAACCGATTGTCTTGCTGCTTCTGGAATTCAAGGTTGGAAAATCACTTCCTTAAAATTTTAAAGGCATCATCCTAGTGCTTTTTGTTGTTGTTTGGGTTTTTTTGTTTGCTCGTGTTTTTTTTTTGTCATTGCTGTTTTTTATTCTGTGTTATTTTTGAAGGAAATCAAATGTCATTCTGACTCTTGATCTGCTAAATATGATGTTTTTACCCCACTGGAAGTTTTTAGAATGTCTACTCTTTATTCTTCATGTTGTGAACATTTCACAAGTATGTACCTCAATGCAAATCTTTTTCATTCTTTTTTATTTTGGTACTGAAGGTTGAACCCAGAGGCATTCTACCTCTGAACTACACCCCCAGCTCTATTTTATTTTTATTTTGAAACAGGGTCTTGCTAAGTTGCTGAGGCTAGCCTTGAACTTGCTATCCTCCTATCTCAGCCTCCCAAGTACTGGGATTACAGGAGTGCACCAACATGCCCAGCTTTTTTCATTCATTTTGATGGGCGCCCAGTGGGTAGATAGATCTCGATCCTCCTGGTAGAGAGAGAATCTTGTTTTCTCATAATAGCCCATACATAAATGTTTATAGTAGCTTTATTCATAATTATCAAAAGTTGGTAACAATGCAGATGTCCCTTAACTGGCAAAAAGACGAAGACTACTCAGCAATTAAAGGAATTAACTACTAACTCATTTAACACCATAGATGAAAATTAAATGTATGTTGAATAAATCAAGCCAGATCCATCTACACACTGTATGATTCCATTTATATCACACTCTAGAAGGGCAAAACTGTAGGGAGGAAAACAGATTGGTGGGTCCCATGACTTGGAGCTGGTAAGAGGGGTCATTAATAAGAAAGAGCACAAAGAAGTTTTTTTCCTGGGGGGAGAAGGGATAGAAGTCTTCTACATGGAGCAGCAGGGGGAAATACCAGATTCGATGTGTTTGTCAGAACCACAGGACTGTGTAACATGAAGAAATGAATTGTGTGATTTGTAAATTTTAAAATATCAAGCAGGATGTGGATGAAAAGATGCAAAGCAGACTATGACAAATAACTATGCTACAAATGAATCAGATCAGCACAGGGAGGGGATGAGGAAGACAGGAGCTGATCTAAACTGCTGTGGAAAACAGTGACTTAAATGAAGATTGTGAAGCTAAGGATTAAAAGAACTATATGAAGACACCGGACTTCAGATGTGAATTTGTTTCTTACATAGTTACTGCTTAAGAACTCTACACCACCCTTATTTATATTCTAAAGTTGAAGAAACAAATTACAGATAATACTACCAGATTTTTGTTTTCACTGTTGGAGTAAGGAATTACAAATAAGGAAAGGAAGAGGCTAGAATGAACTCTGTGAGTTAAAGTTGGAGGTATTAATATATACTCATGTTTATAACATTCAAATGCAGGTGTGCATATGCATGAGTTAATACACACACAAACACATCTCCTAGAGATATCTACTGCGAGGGGCTAGAGAGAGTAGCAATGCACACATACTCCACCTGGAGCTTGGTTTCTAAGTACCATTCTCTAATCAAAGAAACCAGGATTCATTTGAAGACTGGTTAACCCTGAGACCTGGGCAGGGAAAATACAGAATGAATCTTAAGCATTTTGTGGTGTCACAAAGTAAGAAAATGCTATTAAAAAGAGGTGGAGGCTGTGTGCATGTATGTCATTATCACTATGAACTACATTATGATGTGAAACTATAACGCACCGGTAAAAGTTTAAAAAAAAAAAAGGTGGAAGGAGCCAGGCTCAGTGGCACATGTCCGTAATCCCAGCACTTGGGAGACTGAAGCAGGAGGATTTCAGGTTCGAGGCCAGCACACGTTAACTTAGCGAGACTCTGTTTCAAAATAAAAAATGAAGAGGCCTGGGGGTGCAACTCAGTGGTAGACACACTGGGTTCAATCCCCAGCACCTAAAAAAAAAAAAAGGTAGAGGGGACATATCAAAAGATCATAGAAGCCAACCCAAAAACTCCAAATGGTCAAAGTTGGAACTTTGAAGAATATAATTACAGTACTGGATTATAACCCCAAAAATAAGATATTCACAAGTCCACATAGATATAAATAATTTTGTGAATGAATAAATAAATAAGAAGCAACTACTCTTCTTTACTTACAGGAGAACTGCAATTAATAAATGTATTAGGAATGAG
This sequence comes from Glis glis, assembly GCA_004027185.1. Taxonomy (NCBI): domain Eukaryota; kingdom Metazoa; phylum Chordata; class Mammalia; order Rodentia; family Gliridae; genus Glis; species Glis glis. The sequence goes on along the minus strand of PVJS01062364.1, from coordinate 4,813 downwards.
AGAAATAGAAAAATCAACACTAGAACAATGTACTAAAGGCTAGGGGACAAAAATTTATGTAGAAATAGATATTTGCACAGTATCAAAGTATTTCTTCCAGATTATTTAGTAATTAAAGAAGGAAAAATAGTATTTTTTTACTGTGTAAAAAATCTCAGACAGAACTTTAGCCAAATGAGGGAAGTTAACATCACCAGCAACAGAGTGACATCATGTATTTACTCCTCATACCATACCCTCAGAGAGGCACATTGCCTCTGACAGATCTTTTCAAATAGTGTGCAACTTCAATCTAATCTCAAGAAAACATGAGAAAAGCCCAATTTGAAGGACTTTCTAAAAATTAACTGACCAGAAAAGTTCACAAGTGTCCGTCGTTAAAGGTAAGACTGAGGAAACAACTGCAGATTAGAAGAGACTAGGGGAGACATAGCAACTAAGTACAAGAGAAAAGGAACATCAACGAAGACGTGTGAAAGAGGAGTAGGTTCTGAATGGTGGTCAATACCATCAAAACCAGATCATTCTGTCCAGGAATAATGTTCTGTGGTTGTAGAAGATGTGAACATAAGGGGAAGCTGGGTGAAGGGTATCCAGGAATTCAACTGGAAAGCACTAAAAGGTACATTCTGAAAGGAAGTCAGCTCTCAGCAAAAAGGATGGTACTGAATAAATTTCCATTTTTATGGGTTTTAGGCTAAGAGTCAACATTATATAAAGCAGAACACCAATAGAAACCTGACTTCTGTCCTGAAAAGCCACAGGACAGAGTTCAGGACAACCACAGCCACTGGAAAGTGATGGGGGTACCCCAGAAAAGACAGAGCCAGAACGGAAGAGCCCATGTCTAATGCATGATTCAGCCCAAATCTAAGGCTAAGCCCTGACCCCGGCACTGCACAGAGCAGACTCCATAGAAGGGTAAAGAAGGGAACTGAGGCCGGAGCTCTGCCCTGAGGAGTGTGCACGCTGAGTCTTTTCACAGTGACTGTTTGACAAACGAAATAGCACTCTTCAGAGGAATAGATAAAATCCAGAGCTTCCGGAGTGCAATATTCAAGATAGCCAGGACAAAATCCAAAACTGCTTCACACATGAAGAACCAGGAAAGGGTGACAAATTCTCAAGAAAACACTATTAAAACAGACCCTGAGATGACCCCAGATGTCAGAATTTGCAAACAGGACTATTATGACAGTTATTATAATTATGCTCAGTGATGTTTCAAAATGCATTCAGTGAATGAAGAGATAGGCAATCTCAACAGAGAAAGAGAAACTAAAGTGAACCAAGTGAAAATTCTAGAAGAAAAAAATACAGTATCTAAAAGTACTATATGGGAGTGAACAGAGATGACAGAAGGGCCACTGAACTTAAAGATAGATCAATTAAAGTTATACAATTGGAAGAACATTGGAAAAAAGGTTTGTTTGTTTTTAAAGAGCAGTATACCCATTAAGATGATGATGACAATAATAATAAACAAAAAACAACAGTGAACAGCTGTGGAGAAATTAGAACCCTCATACATTACTGGCAGGAATGTAAAAGTGCAGCTGCTATGAAAAATGTCTGATAGTTCTTCAAAAGATTAATCAGCAATTCCACTCCTACCAATATATCCATAAAAAACTAAAAACAAGTATTCAAGCAAAATAAATGTTCATAGCACAATAGCCATAAGGTGAAAATTATCTAAATGCTCATCAACTGCTGAATGAAAACAAATATGGTATTATCTCACAATGGAATACTATTCGGCCATATAAAATGATAAAATATTGATTCAGGCTACAACATGAATGAAGTTCAAAAACATTAGGATAAGTGAAAGAAGCCAGACACAAAAGGTCACATGTTATATGACTCCACTTAAAATGAATAATCCAGACTAGGTAAATCCATAAAGACAGAAAGCAGATGAATGGTTGCCAGGGGCAGAGTGAAGAAAATGACTGTTATGGGTGCCAAGTTTCCTTTGAAGGTGATAAAAATATTTTGTTGGAGCTGTACAGAAATGATGGTCACAAAATACTGTGAATGTACAAAATGTCACTGAATTGTACAATTTAAAATGATTACTTTTGTTACATGAATTTTATCTTGGTAAAAAAATAATTTAAAAATCCAGTGTCTCTGTGACCTATGGTACAATATCAAAAGGTTCAAAACATGTAATTAGTGTCATGGAAGAAGATAACAGAAAGAATGAGGCAGAAAACATATCTGAAGAAACAATTACTAGAAATTTGCCAAATCTAGGCAAAAATATAAATTTAGAAATTTAAGCTCAACGATATATAAATACATATATATACACATATGAATCTAAATTCCTATCTTACAACCTACACACACACACACACACACACACACACACACACACACACTCTTTATCCCAGAAATTCAATGTAATTTATCATATTAATAAAGGGTACAAATCATATAATTTATGCAGAAAAAGCATTTAACAAATGGCAATACTTACTCATAGTAAAAACTCTCAGCAAACAAGAAATAAAAGGAAATTTCCTCAATTTGATACAGGGTATATACAAAAAGCCTACAGCTAACCTCATCTTTGATGGAGAAATAGTGAACATTTTCCCACTAAGATTAGGAATAAGGCAGGGAGCCCACATTTACCACTTCCATTCAGTAGTATATTGGAAGTCTTAACCATTAGAAGAAAGAGAGAGGAATAATAATAAAATAGAAATATAGAAATCAGAAATAAGCCGGGCGTGGTGGCGCACGCTTGTAATCCCAGTACTTTGGGAGGCGGAGACCGGAGGATCCGGGTTCGCGGCCAGCCTCAGCTCTCTCTCTCCCTGTTTCTCTCTCTCTCCCTGTTTCTCTCTCTCTCTCTCTCCTTAGTGAGGCCCTCCGCAACTTTGTGAGACCCGGTCTCAAAATAAAGTATAAAAAATAGGGCCGGGGGCGGAGGTAGAACGCCCCTGCATTCAATCCCCGGTACCGCAAAAAAAAAAAAAAAAAAAAAAAAAAGAAATCAGAAATAAGTAAAACTTTCTATTTGCAGATAACATGATTGTTTACATTAAAAATTCTAGGGAATCTATAAAACAATTCATTAAATCAATAAGTAGTTTTAACAAGATTTAAGGATGTCAGTTACACAAAACAATTGTATTTTTATACAACAGCAGAAAACAAAGTAAAATTGGAAACCAATTCCCTTTATACCTTCAAAAACAAAATACTCAGTAACACACTTAACAAAAGATGTGTAAGACCTCTACACTGAAAACTACAAAATATTACTGAGAAAAAATTTAAAAAACTAAGTAAGTAAAGAACTACTCTGGGTTCAATTCCCTATAATGCTAAGTGAATGAATGAATGAACGAATGAATACCTATGCCATGTTAATGGATTGTCTTAGTCTATTTTGTGCTGCTATAACAGTATACAAGACGCTAGATAATTTATAAAGAAAAAAATTTATTTCTCACAGTCTGGAGGATGAGAAGTTCAACTTCAAGGAGCTGGCACCGGGCGACGGTCTTCTTGCTACACCATCCATGACAGAAGGCAAGAAAGTGAGAGAGGGGGGCAAGAGAGAAAGAAGGGGACTAAGCATGCCCTTTTATAATCAATCCACTTCTCTATCCACGAGTGTGAAGCTCTCGGGGCCTAATCACCTCTCAATAGGCCCTGCCTCCCAACATTGTCAGGGATTAATTTTCCAACACATGGTTTTTGGGGGACATGTTCAAACCATGGATTATAAGACTAAGTATTACCAAAATGTCAATTCTTCCCCAAATTATAGATTTAATGTACTCCCAATCATAAACCTACCAGCATTTCTTTAGTAGAAACTGGCATTCTTTTTTTTTTTTTTTTTTTTGCGGTACCAAGGATTGAACGCAGGGGGGTTCTACCTCCGCGCTACACCCCTGGCCCTATTTTTTATACTTTATTTTGAAACCGGGTCTCAGGAAGTTGCGGAGGGCCGCGAACCCCTCCGGTCTCCGCCTCCCAAAGTACTGGGATTACAAGCGTGCGCCACCACGCCCGGCAAAACTGGTATTCTGTTTCAAATTTTGTTAGAAATGCAAAGGTGCTAGAATATAAGTGCAATCTTGAAAACAACAAGATCAAAGGACATAGACAATCTGATTCCTGACCGCGTGGTTCTTGCATAAGGGCCAAAAAAATCAACCACTGAAACAGAACAGAGAACCCATATTTAGATCCACACTTTATGGTAGCTTTTGACAAAGGAAATAAAGCAATTCTTTGGGGAGACGTTAAAACAACTAGTGCCACAATAATTACTGGATATCTTTATGGGGGAAAAATAGGTCTAGATTCCTATTTTAGAACCTACATACATGAAAATAATTCAAGGTGAATTGTGGACTTAGACATATAAAATTATGAAGTTCTAACCCGGGCGTGGTGGCACACACTTGTAATCCCACAACTTGGGAGGCTGAGACAGGAGGATCACAGGTTCGGCCAGCCTCAGCTACTTAGTGAGGCCCTCTGCAACTTAGTGAGACCCTGTTTCAAAATAAAGAAGAAAAAAAATAGAGCTAGGGGTGTAGCTCAGCGGTAGAATGTCCCTGGCTTCCATCCCCAATACCACACACACACACACACACACACACACACACACACACACACACACCACCTAATAAAATAACATAGAATTTTACTATATGGTAAACATTAGTTGATACAATAAGCATATAGTGCCAACTAAATAATGAATATCCAATAAGTGCTAGCTATTGTTATTATCATTAATAATCAGGTCAACAATTGTCACAATGCAACTAATCCA
>PVJS01062363.1:0-10754 GCA_004027185.1 Glis glis | reverse complement strand
TATTTATTTATTTATTTATTTATTTATTTATTTATTTATTTGTGGTACTGGGGATTGAACACAGGGACATTATATCTCTGAGATATACCCCCAGTCCATTTTCAGTTTTGAAAAAGGGTCTCACTAGGTTGCTGAGAGTCTCACTAATTTGCTGAGGCTGGTCTCAAACCTGTGACCCTCCTATCTCAGCCTCCCAAGTACTGGGATTATAGGCCCATGCCACCATGCCCAGCTCAGGATATATTTTCGAAAGCAAAGTGAACAGAATTTGCTGATAGATTGGATGTAGAGTGTAAAACAGAGAAAGATTGGAAATAGGGAAGGTGTGAAGGCAGGAATTTTTCTTTTGTTTAAAGTTATACCCTTATTACCTAGACTCAATAAATATTAAGTGCCTGGTACTCAATAAATATCTTTTTGAGTGTGTCTATGGTACTGGGGATTGAACCCAGGGGTGTTATACCTCTGAGCTACACCCCTGGCTCTATTTTATTTTTTATTTTGAAACAGGGTCTCTCTTAAGTTACTGTGTGTTGCTGGCCTCGAACCTGTAATCCTCCGTCTCAGTCACCCAAGTATTGGAGTTACAGGTGTGCACCACTGCACCTGGCTCAATAAACTTTTTTTGAATGGATAGGAAGAGTAACTCATTTGTATTATGCCTTTTTTAAAAAAAAATTAGTAAATAGTAGCCAGGTGTGGTGGTGCATGCCTGTAATTACAGCTAGTGGAGAAACTGAGGCAGGAGGATGGCAAGTTCAAGGCCAGGCTGGGCATTTTCGAGAGACCCTGTCTCAAAATAAAAACAAAAAGGAGGACCTAGGGTGTTTGTCGTTCAATGGTACAGTGTCCTTAGGTTCAATTCCCAGTTCTTTTTTTTTTTGTTGTTGTTGGTACTGGGGATTGAGCCCAGGGGCATTCTACCTCCGAGCTACACCCCTAGCCCTATTTTTTATTCTTTATTTTGAAAACAGGGTCTCACTAAGTTGCGGAGGGCCTCACTAAGTAGCTGAAGCCTCCCAAGTACTGGGATTACAAGTGTGCGCCACCACAACTAGCTTCAATTCCCAGTTTTTTTTTTTCCCACGGTACCAGGGATTGAACCCAGGGGCATTCTACCTCCAGGCTACACCTCCCAGCCCTATTTTTTATTCTTTATTTTGAAACAGGGTCTCACTAAGTTGCAGAGGGCCTCACTAAGTAGCTGAGGCTGGCCAGGAACCCAGATCCTCCTGTCTCAGCCTCCCAAGTACTGGGATTACAAGCATGCGCCACCACAACCGGCTTCAATTCCCAGTTCTAAAAACAAAAACAGAACCAATTTAGTAAATAGTGGTTAAAGCATCTATAGACAAATGAAACATTGTTGCAAGGAGTCTCAGCAGTCAAAGCAGAGAAGCCTCTTTCAGTCATTTCCTCCAGGATGGAAATTGACATTGCTGCTCCCTGCTGCCAAGGAGGGGATTAAAAAACAACTTTGATACTTTCTGTAACAGAAGCGTAATTTGTTATAAAACATTCCTTGTAAACAAACAAAACCCAACAGGCCATAATACAGAAGCATGTACAAGAGTAGTTTATTTGGAAGAAAGCATGAGAAATGGGAAGCTGGGGATGTTTAGCAAGTGTGAGGCCTTTGCTCAATTTCCAACAAACCTCCCCCCCAATAATCAACCAAACAAACCCCCAGATAAAAAGCAAAAATAAACACACAACAATAAAAAATCCAAGTTGCAAAACACATGAAGGATTTGATATTTCTGTATTCTTGAAGCAATCAGTAAAATGAAAATAATATGCATAGGGTTCATGAGATAAGATGAATTGTATATACATTTAAGGCAGTCTATGAAATGCGCTATTTGGCCATATTCTAAATATTAAAAAGCAGGAGGCATGGTGGTACATGCCTCTAATCCCAGTACTTGGGAGGCTGAGACAGGAGGATCACAGGTTTGAGGCCAGCCTCAGCAAGTAAATATTAAAAAGCAAACACAGCTGGGCGTGGTGGCACACGCTTGTAATCCCAGTATTTGGGAGGCTGAGACCTGAGGATCCAGGTTCGCCGCCAACCTCAGCTACTTAGTGAGGCCCTCCACAACTTCGTGAGACCCTGTTTCAAAATAAAGTATAAAAAATAGGGCCAGGGGTATAGCTCAGAGGTAGAATGTCCCTGGGTTCAATCCCCGGCACCGCAATAAATAAATAAATAAATAAATAAATAAAATAAATAAATAAAAAGCAAACATGATGGATTTTATGCCATCTTTTCCTAAGATGTTGCACCATGCCTACTAATATATTGTAACATGTGAAAGACAGAGGTGGCTATGTAATGGATAAACCACGGATATGCTAATTTTTTTTTTGCGGTTCCCCAGGATTGAACCCAAGGGCATTCTACCTCTGCGCTACACCCCCGGCCCTATTTTTTTTTAATACTTTATTTTGAAACCGGGTCTCATGAAGTTGCAGAGGGCCTCACTAAGTAGCTGAGGCTGGCCGCGAACCCGAATCCTCCGGTCTCTGCCTCCCAAGTACTGAGATTACAAGCGTGTGCCACCATGCCCGGCTGGATATGCTAATTTCTAATCCTCCAATATATTCTTTTTTTTTTTTTTTGTACTGGGGGTTGAACCCAGGGGCATTCTACCTCTGGACTACACCCTCAGCCCTATTTTTTATTCTTTATTTTGAAACAGGGTCTCACTAAGTTGCGGAGGGCATTACTAAGTAGCTGAGGTTAGCCGCGAACCAGGATCCTCCGGTCTCCGCCTCCCAAGTACTGGGATTACAAGCGTGCGCCACGCCTCCCAAGTACTGGGATTACAAGCGTGCGCCACCACACCCGGCTTTCCAATATATTCTTTAGAGTTTAAGGTAAGAGGACCTGTTGATATCCTTGAGTGACACTTAGAAATGACACACAATAATTCTCTCATTTTTGCTCAGTGATGATTTACAGAGGGAAGACATCAATTTTTTTTTTTTTTTTGCGTATGGGGATTGAACCCAGGGGCATTCTACCTCCGAGCTACACCCCCGGCCCTATTTTTTATCCTTTATTTTGAAACCGGGTCTCACGAAGTTGCCGAGGGCCGAAGTAGCTGAGGCTGGCCGCGAACCCAGATCCTCCGGTCTCAGCCTCCCAAGTATTGGGATTACAAGCGTGCTCCACCACGCCCAACAATAGTCAATTCTTGAAGAAAGCATTTGAAAGAATTTTCCATTCTCGATATATGCATGACTTCCAACTTGCTCAAGTCTTGTGGGGTCTTAGTGCACTGCCTTCTCAGGCTGTCTCGAGTTGCCCTGGCCTTGGTTCATTGCCCAATAGTGGCTTAGGGCGCCTGGTAGGCTGCTTTCCTTACCTGATTGTGCATCTGTCTAGCTTACATTCAAGTGACTGTCCCTTTCCTTGAGCATGTGTGTATGTGTGTTCCTGTGTTCAGCCCTCTCTGGGCAGGGCAACTCTCCTGCATGCACAGCTCAAAAGTCTTCATAGAGGACATGGTTAGGAGTAGTAATAGCACTCAATTGATAGGAGTGTGGGAAATTTCATGGAAGCTGAGTTTGCAAGCATGCAGTTCTTACAAAAAAAAAAAAACCAACAAATTTTAATGGTTATTTGGGGCAAAGATGATAAGGAAACCTAATGTTCCCTCAAGCCACCCCCGCACTGCTCCTGTCCTCACATTCTTCTATTAGGCATGGAGGCATTTTCCCACTTGCTGTGTGGTAGTCTACACCACCGCCCCTCCACCCCTGTCTCCATCCCCAGGGCTGGTGGTGCTGAGCATTCGGGGTCAGGGTGAGCCCAAAGGCAGAAGGACCTCGGTGTTGCAGCGCCGGGTGGCGAGGCAGGCGTCACCCGGGCGAACTTCTTTGAAGGCCAGCGTGAAGTTTTCCTGCGTCGGGTGCATGCGGCCGCCACGCGCCCACGAGCTCGGGTTGGTGCGTCAACAGGGTCAGCCACTGCGGCTCCTCGGCGAAGGCTCCGGGGCGCGCGCGAAGCCCAGGGCTGCAATGCACTGGGGTAAAAGGCCTGGCCGTGTCCGCCACGCTCCGTCACCCGCCGACTCCTCTCGGGGCGAGCCCCCCACTCGGGAGCCAGCGTGTCCCTTTAACGCGCGTGCACGTCAAGGTCCCCGCGTCCCCTCCCCTGAAGCCGCCCTGCCAGCCTCGGTTTCCCCGTCCTCTCCCGGTCCCTGCCGGTCGGCGCCCGCGGGCCGCCCCTTGCCTGCACCCGCCACCGCCGGGTCCGCGCGGGACTCGGCTGTCACTTTACTTTTCCCGGCCGCCTCCCCGCCCCCTCGCCCGCCCGGCCGGCCGGCCCGCGGGGCAGCCCGCCCGTGCGCGCGCCCGCCCGCCCCCGCCCCCTCGCGGCCGCGCGCGCGCCCGCCCCGCCCCCGCCCCTCGCGGCCGCGCGCGCGGGGGAGGGGCTCCGGGGAGGGGGCGGCGCGCGGCGCGGCACGGCGCGGCGCGGCCGACGTGGGGCTCGCGCTCTCGCGGCCTCGGGCGGGCGCGCGCGCGCTCTGGCGGGGGCACGCGCACTGGCGGGCGCGCGCGCGGACGGCCGGGCGGCGGCGGCGGCGGCGGCGGCGGCGGCGGCGGCTCCCGGTGGCGGCGGCGGCGGCGGCGGCTTCACTTTCCAGGACTCGGGGGCGGCCACAGCGGCAGCCGCGGGCAGCAGCCTCGGGAGCCGGGGCTGGAACGGCCGGGGGCGGCGGCGGCGCGGAGGGTGAGTCCGGCGGGCGGGCGGGCGGGCGGGCGGCGCGGCGGGGACAGGCGTGGCCGGGCGGCCGGGTGCGTGGTGCGTGGGTCCGGCGCTCGCCCGTGACTCGACGGTCTGCCGCGGACATCCCGATCGCCGGCCTCCGGGCCCCGCCGTCCCCGCGACCTGCGCGACGCCCTCCCTCAGGTACCGGCCCGGGCCGCGCCGTGCCCGCCTCGGCGTCCTCCACTTTCCAGCCTCCTCCGCGCCGGCCTCCCGCGCCCCCGCGAGCCCCGGCCCCGATCCTCGCCCTCCCACCCCTCCCCCTGCCCAGCCTCCCCCGCCGCCGCGTCCCTCCCTGCCCTGCTGCTACCCCCTTCCGTTCTCGCTTCCCCATCCTTCTCCTCCCTCCCGGCCCCTTGCCTCTCCCAGCCGCATCCTGGAACTAAGTCTTTGCAAAAAGTACAGGATAAATGTCACGGGGGAAAGTGCCCGGCTCGATCCTTTGCTGTTTTCCCTAATTGCATAATTGCTGCACATGGTGTCTCTTCCAGGGCGAGTGCCGGGGCTGGCTGCGCTGCCGCTGCACCCCGGAGCCCGCCCGCAGAGGACCTGGTGGGGTGTAATGGATGTGTGTGTGTCCAGGTGTGGGGTGTGTGTTGCATTGGTCTTTTGTGATGCCCGGTTGCTGGTCACAGTTTGGATCCGAAGCCCATATTTTTTTTTTACCCCCTCCGGTTTCTTCTCTGCAGCCCCCACTGGCCTGATTTGAAACTGGATTCCCTCTGTTCTCCCCCCTCCCCCCTTTCTCGCCTTGGCTTCTCCCCTCTCTTCTCTCGTCATGTTTTGATCCTTTTGCCCTTTACTATTTCTAATGAAGATAAAGCGTGGCTTCTTGTGTCCCCCCCCCCCCCGCCACGACTAACCAGAAATGCCCAATCCATCTTCCCTAAAGGAAATTAAGGCCTCTTTAGAAAGACATCATCCTGTGCTTGGTAGCTGTTAGACCCATTTGCATGCTTTCAAGATGCATCGGTTTTTGTATTATGTATTCTTCAGAGTCTACCCAAATATTTTTATTTAAAAGTACAAAAGGAAGTGCTAGGACTTATCTTTAGATTGTCTCGCGGCTCGCGAAGATTTAAAGCTCCTCTTAGTTTTTAATCCCTGATTCTTTGAAAAGTATGTTTCTGCATGTAATTGAGCCTGGACCTTGGAAATCTCAATGTTTGTCTTTCCCGAGACAGTTCGGATGCTCCTTGGTTCTTTGGAGTTTCATATGTGGGCTGATGATGAAGATGGACTGTTTTCATAAAATGTCATACCCTCTTCTGTCTCCCCTAGGACACAGTATGCTTTCCCCTCAAATCGGGCGTTCCACTATTATTTCCTGCATAAATCTCTCTTCCTCTCTGTCTTTCTATCTTTTTCTTTCTCTCTTTTTCCCCAGCGGTGCTAGGAATCAAACCCGGGGCCTTGTGCATGCTAGGCAGGTGCTCTATTATTGAGCTATAACCCCAGCCGCCCCATGCATAACTATCTTCACAGTTAAATTAAAAGCTGGATATTGATAAACTTGTGCACATAGTATAAATTATTTTGCATTGTAGAAAAGTTTAGAAACGTGAATAGGAAGACTGGAAGACACAGATGACAAAATTAAATGTTTTTCTTTTATAAAAGCCCCAATGAACACTTGCTTTTGCAGTTTAATACTATGAGATATGATGATAGGCTCGTCTGGATAGTAATGTGGACTTGAAGGACTATTGTTGCTTTATGTTATCGGTGATATTTATAGCCAAATAATTTCATTTTTTATGGAACATGTGAGTTTCAATGACTATATGGTGCTAATTTCCAGAACTGTAATTACAACAGAGTACATAACTAATACAAGCTATATAAGGCAATTTGTGTGGAAGAAGAAACAATATTTAAGTTTTTAAATATAATAATGTTTTAGGAACATCTACCGTACTATTTTATGTTTAGGAGCCAAATTTTACTTTAAGGATGAAGTAAAACTATCAACTTATGTGAGTATCTTTAAAACTATTATTGGAAAGTATATCTGTGTTGCTAACCTTGGAATTTCCCCTCTAGATTAGATGATTGGATCAATTTACTATTTAGGAATTAATTTAAAAATGCTAATTTAGAAGATAATATTGTAAAAGTTTTAATTCAGGACTTTTTATTCATTTGTGTTTTAGAGAGACAAGACACTAACTTAATACTTATAACTAATTAAAATGATTCATAGCCTGGGCACAGTTGTCATCCCAGCTACTCCCGAGGCTGGAGATGTAAACTTGGAGGGCAGCTGGGGCAATTTAGTGAGACCCTTTTGAGACAGGAGAAGGTGGTACTGGGGATTGAACCCAGGGGCATTCTACCTCTGGGCTATACCCCCAGCCCTATTTTTTGTTATTTATTTTGAAACAGGGTCTCACTAAGTTGCGGAGGGCCTCGCTAAGTAGCTGAGGCTGGCCTCGAACCCAGATCCTCCTGTTTCAGCCTCCCAAGTACTTGGGTTACAAGTGTGTGCCACCATGCCCCGCTCAGGAGAAGATTTTGAGACAAGTAGAGCTCTTCCTTAGCATGTCTGTCTGTTCAAACCTCAATACCACCAAAAAAAAAAAAAAAGTATACAGTGGTACAATCATTTTTTTCTCTATACTTTTTCTGTAATCAGGCATTCAAAAAACAAAGCCAGCAGGATTTCCCTTTTTTCCTGATATTTGAGAAAGAGATATGAAGACTTTATTTCCAAAAGTTTTTGTAATGGTAATGAATGACAACATGAATTTATCATTCATGGGTGAAAGATGTGAATGAAATAAGGGAACCTAGATAAAAAATGGAAATAATTTTTTTTTTTTGCGGTACCGGGGATTGAACCCAGGGGCGTTTTACCTCTGAGCTACACCCCCGGCCCTATTTTTTATACTTTATTTTGAAACCGGGTCTCACGAAGTTGCAGAGGGCCTCACTAAGTAGCTGAGGCTGCCCACGAACCCGGATCCTCCGGTCTCTGCCTCCCAAGTATTGGGATTACAAGCTTGTGCCACCACACCCGGCTGAAATAATTTAAAAAAATTGTTAAGCTAAGGAAATTATGCCTCTATTTGGGTATTTTTGAGAGAGAGAGAGAGAGAGAGAGACTGTGTGTGTGTGTGTGTGTGTGTGTGTGTGTGTCTGAGGATAGAACCCAGGGCTTCTCACATGTGAGGCTAGCACTTGACCACTGAACTACATCCCCAGTATTCTAATAGTTCTTTAATAGTTTTTTATAGTATTTTTAATGGTTCTGATATTCTTTAATCTGATATTCTGGAGTAATTTATGAAATTCTGATTTCAGATTATGGCTCGTTACATCATTGAGAAATCTATTTTAAAGTAATTATATAATCATGGTATTAGTATGTAAATACACATAAGAAATAATATTGAGAAGAACGTGTAGCTTTATAGCTAATGTGACACACAGCTGAAACTCTAGGCGTAATTTATTAAATCAGTTATTTACACTGCAGCTTCAGTGTAAGAGAACTTGGTTTCATTTAGGTCCTCAGGTATTTGATGTGTAATGGATTGCTTCTGGTTTAAAATATATGAAGTGACTTGTCACTCATTTCACATTTCTTAAAAAAAACAATGTTGACAGCATTTTGTTAGATCGGGGTGCCAGTCCCAGAGAATTGGCCTCTTTCTCACTCCCATGCATCCTGCTCTAACATACTATTAAGTAAATACCTGCAAGGTCTTAAACTTTTGGTATATTTTAACTGAAAGAAGCTGAAAAAAACCCCTCAATATTAAGTCCAAGAATGATAATTTTTTTTTTTTTTTGCGGTACCGGGGATTGAACCCAGGGGCGTTCTACATCCGCGCTACACCCTGGCCCTATTTTTTGTACTTTATTTTGAAACCGGGTCTCATGAAGTTGCAGAGGGACTCACTAAGTGGAGAGAGAGAGAGAGAGAGAGAGAGAGAGAGAGAGCGAGCTGAGGCTGGCCGTGAACCGGGATCCTCCGGTCTCCGCCTCCCAAAGTACTGGGATTACAAGGGTGCGCCACCACGCCTGGCCCAAGAATGATAATTTAAAGTAAAAGAAAAATGAAAAAGCAAGAAATATATTTGGACATTTAGAGCTAGGCATGAAACATACTGATATAAAATTTCAGTATTAAGTGACTTTAGTGCTCATAAAAGATGTCATGGCTGTGGAGACGGATGCTCTCCATTTTCAGAACAGGTAGAAAAGTAGATGTTCTGTCATTGTGTTTCAGAGCTGATTGGCCAGGCCTCTTCTTGTCTGGTGCAGCCGGGGCAGGGAGCTGTTAGGGCTGAGGGTGCCGTGGTGCTGTGTGTGTGGGGTGTCTCTGTGAAGACATTCCGTATTTTCTATTGACTCTTCACCTCTCTGTACTTCCTGATTCTCCCAGTCATTTGCAGTGCTTTTTAGTTTGTTTTATTATAAAAATTTCAATTCATAAAAGGTCTATATCACAAAATCACCTCAGTTTAGAGCAAGCTGCATGTTAAATATTTAATGATGGATGTTCATTAGCATCATCTAGCTATCCATTTGGAACAAGTTACAAAATAAACTACGCTTTATTTCAGGTATCTTTCTTTTACCTATTTTTAGTCTTTGTTTTCTCTTTTTGGAACTGGGGATTGAACCCAGGGTGGTGTACTTGCAAGGCAAGCACTTTGCCGCTGAGCTACATCCCAGCCCCATACCTATTTTTACTTTTTTTTTTTTTGGTACTGGGAATTGAACCCAGAGGCATTCTACCTCTGAGCTACACCCCTAGACTGATTTTGTTTCTTATTGGGAAACAGGGTCTCACTAGGTTGCTGAGAGCCTCACTAAATTGCTGAGGCTGTCCTTGAACCTTCGATCCTCCTGTCTCAGCCTCCCAAGTACTAGGGTTATAAGCGTGCACCATCATGTCCAGCCTATTTTTACTCTTGATTGTGGCAGAAACAGTTTTATTTAAAGTCCTATTTTTTGTTTTCTTTTTCTTTTGGTACTGGGGATAGAACCCAGGGGCATTCTACTTCCGAGCTTCACCCCTAGCCCTTTTAATTTTTTATTTTGAAACAGGATCTTGCCAAGTAGCTGAGGCTGGCCTTGAACCTGCGATCCTCCTGCCTCAGCCTCCCAAGTACTGGGATTACAGGTGTGCACCACTACGCCTGGCTTATTTCAAGATTTAATTTGATTAAGAGTAATTAAAAATATACTTTTCAAAAGAATTTTGTTCAATTTATCTATTTTATTTCCTGGTGGTATTGGTGATTTAACACAGGGGCATTGTACCTCTGAGCTACACCCCTACCCCTTTTTTAAATTTTTTGTTTGGAAACCGGGTCTCTCTAGGTTGCTGACAGTCTCGCTAAGTTGCTGAAATTGTCTGATTGTCCTCAAACCTGCAATCCTCTTGTCTCAGCCTCCCAAGTACTGGGATTACAAGCATGTGCTACCCACCCTGTTCTTTCTTTTTTTTTTTTTTTTTTGCAGTGCTGGGGATTGAACCCAGGGGTATTCTACCTCCGAGCTACACCCCCAGCCCAATTTTTTATTCTTTATTTTGTAACAGGGTCTCCCTAAATTGCGGAGGGCCTCACTAAGTAGCTGAGGCTGGCCGCAAACCTGGATCCTCCGGTCTCAGCCTCCCAAGTACTGGGATTACAAGTGTACACCACCACGCCTGGCTTTTTCTTTCTTTTTTTAAGTAACAGCTTGGTTGAGATGTAATTCACACACTATAGAATTCACTCCCCCCCATATCCCCCCCTCCGTGTTGGGACTTGAACCATGGGCCTCATGCATGCTAAACCCTCTCTCTACCACTGAGCTACACCTCCAAATTCACCCTTTTAAAATGCATAACTGGTTTTTAGAATATTTACAGAGTTGTGCACCATCACTCCTATTTTTTTTTTTTTTTTGCGGTACCGGGGATTGAACCCAGGGGCGTTCTACCTCCGTGCTATACCCCCGGCCCTATTTTTTATACTTT
>PVJS01062362.1:0-10753 GCA_004027185.1 Glis glis | reverse complement strand
GCGTTCTACCTCTGTGCTACACCCCCGGCCCTATTTTTTATACTTTATTTTGAAACCGGGTCTCACGAAGTTGCGGAGGGCCTCACTAAGTATATATATAGAGAGAGACAGGGAGAGAGAGAGAGAGCTGAGGCTGGCCGCGAACCCGGATCCTCAGGTCTCCGCCTCCCAAAGTACTGGGATTACAAGCGTGCGCCACCACGCCTGGCCCTTTCCATGTTTCTTGAATGTTATACTTAAAGGGATAAAGATCATACTATGATTTTTCATGTTTACTCAAAACATAGAATCCTTAAGCAGGAGGAGTTGATAAAACCTCTGTTGAATGTTATTCAGCAATGTAGCAAAATGTAATTAAACTAGTCAAACAGATATAACATTGGATTATTAGGAAAAAGATTACATACCTTAAAGACTCCAGATCCTTTTCTTTGATATAGCTTTTTATTGTTTTTTGCTTATTACAAAAGCATGCTCACTAAAAAGGAAAAAAATATGAAAATCAAAAACTTTCCAGAAAATTGATTAGAAACATAAAAGCAAATTGGAAGTTTTCCTGACATCTTTGGCATAAAAGCTTAAAAAACAAGCCACAGCCGGGCGTGGTGGCGCATGCTTGTAATCCCAGTACTTGGGAGGCTGAAACAGGAGGATCGCAGGTTCGAGGCCAGCCTCAGCTACTTAGCGAGGTCCTTCGCAACTTAGTGAGACCTTGTTTCAAAATAAAGAATAAAAAATAGGGCTGGGGGTGTAGCTCAGAGGTAGAATGTCCCTGGGTTCAATTCCCAGTACCACACACACAAAAAATAAAAAACCACAATTCACCACAATTTCAAATACTTGAAAAAAATCCTAACCAGGGGATATTCATTTTCAACCCAACCACTGTTTAAGTCAAATTACTGTATTGATCAAACTGCTTTTAATCAAAGTAAATGGTAACCTATATTTTCAAACCATGAGCTCATTTATAAGTTTTGCATATGCTGCTTCCTTAGCAGAAGGTCTCTTTCTTTTTTTCTTTTTTTTTTTTTGCAGTACTGGAGATTGAACCCGGGGGAATCCTACCCTCAAGGTATACCCCCAGCTCTTTTCATTTTTTTATTTTGAAACAGGGTCTCACTAGGTTGCTGAGAGTCTCACTATCTAAGGCTGGCCTCCAACAAGCGATTCTCCTGTCTCACCTTCCCCAGTCCTGGGATTACAGGTGTATGCCACCATGCCCAGCTAGAACATTTCTTTCTTTCTTTTTTTTTTTTTACAGTACTGGGGATGGAAGCTAGGGGCATTCTACCTCCGAGCTACACCCCCAGCCCTATTTTTTATTTTTATTTTGAAACAGGGTCTCACTCGGTTGATGGGTCTCACTAGTTGCTGAGGTTGTCCTCGAACCTGCAATCCTCCTGTCTCAGTCTCCCAAATATTGGGATTAAAAGCGTGCCACCATGCCCCAGCTCTAAAGCTTCTTGAATACAGGTGAACAAGCCATAAAAAAAGCAAAGTTAAACATTTATTTTTCTGAAGGATATGGTTATCATGAACCAGCGATAAAACTAAGCACTTAAACCACTTTCTTCTAAAGAATTTGACCTAGTCGGGCGTGGTGGCACATGCTTGTAATCCCAGTACTTGGGAGGCTGAGACAGGAGGATCCAGGTTCGCTGCCAGCCTCAGCTATTTAGTGAGGCCCTCCACAACTTGGTGAGGCCCTGTTTCAAAATAAAGAATAAAAAATAGGGCTGGGGGTGTAGCTCGGAGGTGGAATGCCCTTGGGTTCAATCCCCAGCACCGCAAAAAAATAAAAAATCAAATACAAATATGATTAATGGCTACCATTTATTTAGCAAATAAATTAAAATATAAGCTCCATCAGTAAGAAAAGATAAACTTTGCTTTCAGAATACACTGAGATAGGCCGGGCGTGGTGACGCACGCTTGTAATCCCAGTACTTGGGAGGCTGAGACTGGAGGATCTGGGTTCACGGCCAGCCTCAGTTACTTAGTGAGGCCCTCTGCAACTTCGTGAGACCTGGTTTCAAAATAAAGTATAAAAAAATAGGGCTGGGGGTGTAGCTCGGAGGTAGAATGCCCCTGGGTTCAATCCCCGGTACCGCAAAAAAAAAAAAGAATACACTGAGATAGGTGAATGTAATTTAATTGATACAGGGTGTCACCTTATACTTTACAGAAAATTGTAAGAATTAAGAACTTTTTCTTCCATCGTCTAGTAGATGAATAAAGTCATCTCATAGATGGATCACGTCAGAAAGTACAAAAAGGTGCCATTTTAAAACCTCTAAACTGCTCTGGGACCGCTAAGCTGGTCATGTGGCATTTGCTGGCTTGCCTTAATGTCTGTCATTACGACTATTGCAGGCCCCTACCTTATCCACAGGAGTGTGTTAGAGCTAGCAATCCCCACCGAGGATAGGAAAGTACACAACTTCCAGTTTACAAATCATATGCTGGATCATTTAACGAATACAAAAATACTCCTGAGAATTCCCTGGGGGCGTTCTCACATTTCCACAGTTAGCTTGTTGTGCTTTCGGCTATTTCAACAACATAATTCTGGAAAGGGGGAAGCACATTCGGCCAACTGTAGAGAGCCTACGGTGCTCTGCACAACTTATCAGGGCGCTGCTGAGGAGCCGAGTGGACAAACCAGAAGCGGGAGTGCAGGAGCTCCCGGCCCCGCGCTTGCTCCTCTCCATGCCCCCACAGCTCGACTCGGAGGAGTCTAAACCCCTCGGCTCCGCCGGTCCAGCCGGGGCCTCGGCCGGGGCGCTCCGCGTCGCGTTCCGGCCCCGCACCAGGGCCCGCACCCTCGGTTCCGGCCCCGGCCGCCCCTCCGCAGGGCCCGGGGCGAAAAGGAAGCGCACCGGGACTCACGCGCCAGGGCCCCGGCCAGCCCGCCGGCCTCACCCCCGCCTCGGCTCCGCCACTCGGCCTCCCAGCGCCCCCCGCCGAGGCCGGGACCCGCTCCCGGGCGGCGCACACACCTGCAAGCCCCGCGGCGGTGCGGGCGTCCTCGGGGAGACCCGCGCCCGCGCCCCGCCCCTCCCCTCCCCGCGGCCGGTGAGCATGCGCACTCGCGCGCCGCCCGCACGCGCCGCCGCCTGGGAGGCCGGGCGAGGCCGCGGCGGAGGCGGAGGCGGAGGCCGGGCGCCCTGGGCGGCGCGCGGCCCCCGAGCCCGTCCTCCGCGTTCGGCGACGAGCCGCCGAGGGGAGGGGACAGCCCGGCAGGCAGGAAGCACAGCTTAAAAGGGCCGCCCGCGCCGAGCCCGTTCCTCCCCGGTCCCAGGCCTCCCAGGCGCCTCTCCTGCGGCCGCTCGCCTCCTTCTGCCGCCGCCATGTACCGCTGCTTGGGCGAAGCGCTGCTGCTGTCCCGCGCCGGGCCTGCCGCCCTGGGCTCGGCGGCCGCCGACTCGGCCTCGCTGCTGGGCTGGGCCCGTGGGCTGCCCGCCGCCCCGCAGCCGGGGCTCACGCCGCCCGCCCGGCGCCACTACAGCGAAGCGGCGGCCGACCGCGAGGACGACCCCAACTTCTTCAAGATGGTGGAGGGCTTCTTCGACCGCGGCGCCAGCATCGTGGAGGACAAGCTGGTGGAGGACCTGAAGACCCGAGAAAGCGAGGAGCAGAAGCGGAACCGGGTGCGCGGCATCCTCCGGATCATCAAGCCCTGCAACCATGTGCTGAGCCTCTCCTTCCCCATCCGGCGGGACGACGGCTCCTGGGAGGTCATCGAAGGCTACCGGGCCCAGCACAGCCAGCACCGCACTCCCTGCAAAGGAGGTGAGCGCCCGGCGGCCCCGTCCCGCCCTTCCTCTTGCGCCGGGCCGCTGCCTGGCTCGGCCCAGCTGGGGCCCGCAGGGTTCCTCTCCCTGGCTCCCCGCCTCGGGTGTGGCAGGCTTGGAGGATACTGATTTCTCCGCCTTAAAACCACCACCGAGTTGGGCTGTCTCCTTCCCCCGGGAGTCATCACCCGGGGCCTCTGCATATGCTGGTGCCCTTTGCGGCGCAGACACTGCTCCGGTCTTCTTTGGCCCTAGTGTCAGTCACCCAGGGTGGGCCCTGCCGAAATGCACCTCTAGAGGAGGCAATGGCTGGGCCCATCCGATAAAACCTTGCGAGTTTTCATCCCCCGAATGCAAACTATGGCATTAGTTTCTGATTTTTTTGTAACAACGGTGATAGAGGATATACAAAAGACTTGCCTTCTAGGCTTGAAATCTAGACAGTTTTGTTAACCAAAGGAGTTTAGTAAGCACACGTTAATCTTGTGAATTAACTTATTTTTATACTCTTTGACAGCTACTGTTTTGTACCCAAAAAATAGGGCAGTGTAACATCTCCGACAAATAAACACCGGGTGTCCTGACATTAAATCTAGAGGGTGTAAACTGCAGAACGGCCTGCCAGCCAATGGAATGAAATAGCCCTGGGGGTGTGTGCTGGTCCTGGCTAGCACCAGATTTGAGCTTGGGGAAGGATGAAGTGTAGGTGAAGAGATGAGCCAGTTACAGTTCTGTAATCAGCAAAGTATCCCGTAGTAAATTTTTGGTTTCTGTAGATTTGGCTTCTGTAAGTCATACTCCTTTATTCCCCTCTCCCCCATTACATCATTGCACAATATATCTTTAAAGGTGCTTAAAAGTAACCTAAAGTAAAAAAGATAAAGCCACCTTGGGAGGTCTTGCTGGAGGTGAATTGTTTAATAAGCACTGAGGAGGTTGGGCTAGACTCTTTGACTGCCTCAACCCTGGTATCCAATGCTCTTCCGGGTGCCAGCTGGCTTTTAAGAACAGTTTTTAGAAATCCTTTGTCAACCAGAAAAACTTAAGCCAGGCTGGTGTTCCCTGCAGGGGAACAAAGGTTGCTTCTAAGGGTTTAATGATTTACTAAATTTGCATCGGCCCCACCTACTTCTCTTTACCTTTGGAGCTTAATTGTCCTTCAGCTCTGTAGTTCCTCTGCTACAAGCTGTTAGGACAGCTTTGACCTCTAAATTTCCCTCCCAGCTCCAAAATTATGTAAAAAGGACACTGTCATTCTCTGACATTGCCTTCTTTCTTCCTACCACTCCCTTATTCTCCAAACCAGGAACACAGATTCAGGCTCCCATGAAAAGCAAACAAGGATGTTGGAAGAAGAGACAACATACATCAAATACATCAAGTACTAAGTTGCAATATTTCTTTAAAATGGACACCAAGTTTATTTTACTATCTTGACAGCATTTTCCAGTTTCTTAAAAGATAACAAATTAGCTAGTGATTAGTTTTCTTGCAGGACCTGATTTGGTCTCTTCAAAGTTCTTTTTTGTTTGTTTGGTTTGGTTTGGTATTGGGGATTGAACCCAGGAGTATTCTATCACTGAGCTACCATACATACCCCCAGCCCTATGTTATTTTTTATTTTGAAACTCTTAAATTGCAGAGGGCCTCATTAAGTTGCTGAGGCTAGCCACAAACCTGCATCCTCCTGTCTCAGCCTCCCAAGTACTGGGATTACAAGTGTGAGCCACCACCCCCTGCTTGAAGTTCTTTTATGTTTCTGTTTTTGCAAGCCCCAATTCCTTTACTCTCATTCATTTATTTATTTATTTGTTTACTTATTTATTTATTTATTTATTTTTGTGGCACTAGGGATTGAACCCAGGGGCATTCTACCAATGAGCTACACCCCCAGTTGTACTTTATTTTTATTTTGAAACAGGGTCTTGCTAGGTTGATGGAAGTCTCACTGCTTGCTGAGGCTGTCCTCAAACCTGCCATCCTCCTGTCTCAGCCTCCCAAGTACTGGGATTACAAACCTGCGCCAGCATGCCTAGCTGCTTTCTTTTTATAAGTCACAGCTCCACAAACTTATTAAAGCAACTCACATTTACTATCGATTGTCAGTCCTCTTCCTCCTGTTGCCACAGCAGTTCTAATGCCAAAATATTGAACCTAGCAACAAACTGCAGCAGTCATACCAGAACACTGTTAGTGTAGCACTTGCTTGTACTGAAGAGTAAGATACAATTCTGTTCTGTTTATCCCATTTAGGAGGAAGCAAATTGCTATTAACTCCTGGTATATAGACATAGAGAAACTGATTAGTAACTAGTAAGCATTAGCAAGCATTGCAGTGATAGAGCATGAAAGAAAATTGGTCTCTGTAAAGTGATAAATTTACTTAATACCTTCAAGAATTTTAAAGACTGCATTGGGGAGAATTATATAGCTGTGAACGTCCTTAAGAATGTATAGAGCCATATGTGGCAGCACACAGTTATAATCTCAGTACTTGGGAGGCTGAGACAGGAGGACCACAGGTTCAAAGCCAGCCTCAGCAACTTAGTGAGACCTGTTTCCAATTTTTAAAAAAGTAGGACTGGGAATGTAGCTGGGAGGTAGAATGCCCCTGGGCACCACACACACACACACACACACACACACACACACACACACAATGTCTAGTGTGCTTTTAAGATAATAAATAGTATACTAAATAGATGACTAATAAAATGTGGATACCATAGACTCCCATGCTTTGCTTTCAATATATTCAGGATCTTGGTGAGCATTCATCACCCTTGTCTGATTGCAGAGAATGTGTGTTCTAAGAGGGACTCGTTTTCATTGGGGCTTTTCTCCCCTTAAATTAAATGTTTAAGCCGGGTGTGGTGGCTCACACTTGTAATCCCAGTACTTGGAAGGCTGAGACAGGAGGATTGCAGGTTCAAGGACAGCCTCAGCAAGTAGTGAGACCCTCATCAATCTAGCGAGACCCTGTTTCAACCTAAACATAAAATAGGGCTGGGGGTGTAGCTTGGAGGTAAAATGCCCCTGGGCTCAATCCCCAGTACAAAAAAAAAATTAAACATTTAAAGCCTTTTTGGCATACAAGAAAGTTGTTAAAAGGCAAGTGCTGTAGCATGTGCCTGTGTTCCCAGTTAGTTGCTCTGGAGGCTGAGGCAGGAAGATCACTAGAGCTGAGGAGTTTGAGGTAAGTCTGGGCAACATGGGAGACCCTACACTTAAATTAAAAAAAGAAAAAAGAAAAGCATTGCTAACTTTCTTGGTCCCACTGTGGTCTTAGAAGTACAGAATATATTATTAGGTGATTGCTTTCGGAAATCCATATGCACTTCAGTAAGTCTTTCCTTCGTAAATATACTAGCCAAACTCTCCAGGCCCAGACTAAACCGTCCTCCCTCCCACTGTTCTTTGCCAAAGGAAAACCTCATCTGGCCCCCGTCATCCTTTTCCCAACCCTCAGCTTTTTATATCTAATCTTTCCTCCACAGCAGCCTTATACCTGAGTTTCCTAAAATAGAATCCTCAAGGCTGAAGCAAAGCAGCACTCTAGATATCTCTGTAAAAGCAAAGAGGTAGCTTAAAGGCCTGCAAGTAGCTGATGGGTACTTTATTCCAATTTGTGTATATATTTAGTAGCACATTGTTTTTTACTTTTTTCAAATACCATATTTAAGCCAGGTGTGGTGGCGCACCCTTGTAATCCCAGTACTTGGGAGGCTGAGACAGGAGGGTCACAGGTTTGTGGCCAGCCTCAGTAACTTAGTGAGACCTTGTTTCAAAATAAAGAATAAAATAGGGCTAGGGGTGTAGCTCAAAGGTAGAATGCCTCTGGGTTCCATCCCCAAGACCACACACACACACACACACACACACACACACACACACAAGATGAATATTGTTGGCAGATGTTGTGGTGCCTGCCTGTAATTCCAGTACTTGAGAGGCTGAGACAGGAGGATAGCAGGTTTGCGGATAGACTCAGCAACATAGCAGAACTCTCAGCAACACAGCAAGATCCTGTTTCAAAACAACAAAAAAAGGACTGGGGGTGTAGCTCAGGTAGAATGTCCTTGAGTTCAATACCCAGAACCACAAAAAAGATGAATACTGTGAGAGTAAGGGATTGATTTGAGAAGACTTGTTCAAAAAGTGTTATGTTTGAAAACTTTTTTTTATGGTACCATTGAACTACACCCCTAGCTATACCTGGGGTGTAGCTGGGAGGTAGAATGCCTCTGGGTTATTTTGCATAATAATTTTTATAATACCAGTAATAAAGAGAAAAATTTCTAGTATTGCTTTTTTTTGTACTGGGGATTGAACCCAGGGGCATTCTACCTCTGAACTACACCCCCAGCCCTATTTTTTATTCTTTATTTTGAAACAGGGTCTCACTAAGTTGTGGAGGGCCTCACTAAGTAGCTGAGGCTGGCCGCAAACCTGCGATCCTCCTCCCTCCAAAGTACAGGGATTACATACAAGTGTGCACCACCACACCCGGTTTATTTTTTATTTTGAAACAGAGTCTCAGTAGGTTGAGTCTCGCTACTTCCCAAGGCCATCCTAGAACCTGCGATCCACCTGTCTCAGCCTCATAAGTACTGGGATTATAAGTGTGCACCATCATGCCCAGCTTTCTAGTATTGCTTTAATAAAACACATCAATTCATAATTGGCCCCTAATCCCTGTACCCTGTTAAAATACATATGTATGCTGGGCCTGGTGGCACATGCCTGTAATTCCATTATTTAGGGGGCTGAGATAGAGGATCACAGGGCCGAGGACAGCCTCATCAGTGTAGTGATGCTCTCAGCAACCTAGTGAGACCCTGTTTCAAAACAAAAAGGTCTGAGGGTATAGCTCAGGTAGAATGACCTTGGTTTCAATTCCCAGTACCACAAAAAAAGTGTGATTCAGATAATGATGACAATTACAAAATGAAAAATGAAGTGACTCTCCCTCAGTCCATCTCTCCCAAGATAACCAGGAAGAATCCTAAATCCAAAACTTTTAATTACTTTTACTAAAAGGACAGCCATATGCATCCTGCCCTCACAGAGGCCAGCAGCAAGGCGAGGGACAACAGTACTAGCTAACATTTAAAGCTCTGCATGTGTGCCAGGCATTGTGCTAAGAACTTTCCATGCATCATCACTTTGATGCCTCGTAACAGTAGGTGCAAGAACTTTTCATGCATCATTGCTTTTATGCTTTGTGAAATAAACAGTTGTCCCAATTTCCAAATTCAGCTAAGGCTAAAGAGTGGTGTATCCTTTGGCAAGGTGACACAGCCAGTACACAGTGAAGTTCAGATTCTGGTCCTCTGATTCCAGCACCCACCTTCTTAATTATTGTCTGGGATTTGTTGATGTAAAAAGTTACAAATTGTATCTTGGGGTAAGCACTAATTGAGAACCATGTCATGTCATGACAATGATTTCTCATACTTTGGATCATGCATGTCATTCAAATTTGTGAGTTGCTATTAGAAGACTTTCTAATTGCTAAGGCAATGAAATAATATTTTTAAAAGTTTTCACTTATAAGAAGTTTGAAACCTTTTATTGTTTAACAGATTGTTTTATAGCAATTCGTTTCTCTACCAAAGTATTACTGCATTTATCTTTATCTTTTTTTTTTTGTGGTACAGGGGATTGAACCCAGGGGCATTCTACCTCCGAGCTACACCCACAGCCCTATTTTTTACTCTTTATTTTGAAATGAGGTCTCATTAAGTTGTGGAGGGCCTCACTAAGTAGCTGAGGCTGGCTTCAAACCTGGATCCTCCGGTCTCAGCCTCCCAAGTACTGGGATTACAAGTGTGTGCCACCACGCCCAGCTTATCTTTATCTTTAAGGTATTTTGATTGAATAGTTTTGAAACTGCTTTCTACCACATGTCTTTTTATTAAAAACTAAGATTTCTAGGCCTGGTGTGCCATATTTGTAACCCCAGTACTTTAGAGGCTGAGACAGGAGGATCACAGGTTCTCGGCCAGCCCTCCACAACTTAGACCCTGTTTCAAAATAAAAAATAAAAAGTATGGCTGGGTGTAGCTCGGAGATAGAATGCCCCAGTACCACCAAAATAAAATAAGATTCTAGCCGGGCATGGTGGTGCATGCCTTTAACCCAGTACTTGGGAGGCTGAAATAGGATTGCAGGTTCCAAGCCAGCCTCAGCAATTTGATGAGACCCTTAACAACTTAGTGAGACCCTGTTTCAAAATAAAAAATAAAATAGTGCTGAGGGTGTAGCCTGGAGGTAGAAGGCTCCTGGATTCAATCCCCAGTATGACCAGAAAAAAAACTAAGATTTTTGTCATGCATCATTGTTATTTTTCTTGATTATTCTACCTCTGAGCTGCACACCTAGCCCCACTTCCTTTTTTTTTTAATAGAAATTGCCTTGGAGGCTGGCCTTGAACTTGTGATCCTCCTGTCTTCAGCCTCCCAAGTACTGGGATTACAGGCCTGTGCCACCATGCCCAGCCTATATCGATAGGACTTTTTTGGGGGTTTTTTTTCCCCCTTGGTACTAGGGACTGAACCCAGAAGCATTCTACCTCCAAGCTACACCCCAAGCCCGATTTTATTTCTTATTTGGAAACAGGGTTTCACTAGATTGCTGAGAGCCTTGCTAAATTGCCAAGGCTGAGCCAGGCGTGGTAGCACACGCTTGTAATCCCAGTACTTGAGAGGCTGAGACAGGAGGATCTGTGTTCACGGCTAGCCTCCGCTACTTAGTGAGGTCCTCCACAACTTAGAGAGACTCTGTTTCAAAATAGAGGGTGTAGCTTGGAGGTGGGGTGTAGCTTGGAGGTAGAATGCCCCTGGGTTCAATCCGCAGTACCACAATAAAAAAAATATATTGCCAAGGCTGGCTTTGAACCTGCAATCCTCGTGTCTCAGCCTCCCAAGTACTAGGATTACTAGCATGTGCGCCAC
>PVJS01062361.1:0-10754 GCA_004027185.1 Glis glis | reverse complement strand
GTGTGTGTGTGTGTGTGTGTGTGTGTGTGTGTGTGTGTGTGTGTTACTGGGGATTGAACCCAGGGACATTCTACCTCTGAGCTATACCCCAGCCCTATTTTTATTTTGAAACAGGGGGTCACTAAGTTGCTGAGGGTCTTGTTAAATTGCTGAGACTGATCTAGAACCTGTGATCCTCCTGTCTCAGCCTTCCAAGTATTGAGATTATATGCCTGTGCCACCACGCCCAGCTACTTCAGATATATTATGACCAGCACAGTCCACAATAGATTACTAAGCCCTCCCCTAATAGAATTCTATCAACATAGCCTAAAATTGTCCCCTTTGTACCCCACTACATCACACTAATGGTGCATACCAACTAAAATCTCCTGGTGTTTTTCATATAACCTGAGATTAAGCCAAGAGGTCCCCCCATCCTATCCCTGATATCCTTCTTCTTGAATTTTAGTGAAACTCATTACAGACAACACTGAATTTTACCTGAGCCCTGTGCTTTTGTAAAACAGAGATTAAAGGAACCCCCCAATATTTTGTGTTACAGAAAACATTTTATTGCAAAAAATCCCTTCCAAATATGGCTTAGGATAAGACACATATATGCCTGTGACAAAGTTTACCTATGACAAAGCTAGACAAAAACCTTCAAATTTCCATTCTTTGCCTCATAAACGATTAGTTGAACTGCTTGTCCCACTGATCATTTGAAACAAAATGCTTATTAAACAGACTTTAAGATTCTCTCATGAATGAACTTTGGCTCAAACCTCAGCCTGAGCCAGCATACAGGACCTTCCTCCTGGAAAATAAACTGACCTGTGTGTAAAACATTCTCTGATCTACTATCTGATCATGCCACCCTTTCAACTCACTTTCTTTCACCTGGTTCTTTCTAGTTTATATACTCCACTCTGTCAAAGTCAAAGAAAAATATAAAGAATCTCTAATTAAGGAATCTTTATTTTGGAATAAAGAATAGGATTGCAATTTATAATACACATGCACAAGCCTGAGTGGTATCTGCTATGTCAGAAGAAGAAAGAATAGTTGGGGGTTTTATTAAGATAGAGATGTTTATGCAAATTGCTATGAAAAAATAGTTCATTGGCACTTTCCATGCTTGAGAGAGCTGGCAAGCTCTGATTGGCAAGCAGCAGCAGTTACTATGTAAAGCTAGTCTTAAGGTCACAGTTGACAGTTCCCTTGACAGTTGCTAAGAAGAAAAAATATATAGTCTTAAAGATAAGGCAGGCTGTTCAATTGGATTCGCCTAGAGGGGCAGTTCCTGGACAATCCTTTGTAACCTAAGTGTTTTCTCCCCATGGCCTTTCTGCTGTATTTTAGATGAGTATGACAAGAATGCTTTTATTTGTATGCTCAATTTGCACATCTCTATAAAAGAAAACCCCTTTTTACCTATTTCTTAAGATTTTTTGAAGATCTTACAGGAATCCTATTTTCCCTTTTATAATGGTTACTCCTCCCCTTGAAACAATCCTTTTGAATAGTCTCTCTTTACTAAGTCCAGCTTTGGTTTTACTTAACATTAACTATGTTGCTTTTGAATTTCATCATTTTTGTTTAACAAATGTTCCTTCTACATCCACCTTCAAATTGTTAATGAAAGTGTTGAATAGGACTATCAAGGTCAGAGCCCTTCAGTAGGATACCACTCCAATTTGACACTGAACACAACTGACAAAACCTTTAAATATATAATGACCTAATCACCTGCAAATACTCCCAACAAAAAAAAAAGCTCTTACTCAGTTCATATTTTTTCACAAAGAAGACAAGAGACACATTGTCAAATATATTGTTTATATCTAGATATATAACAGATTTAGATTTATTCTATTTTATTCATTTATTTTTTTGTGGTACTGGTTCGCCCAGGGGCATTCTACTTTTGAGCTACACCCTCAACCTCTTTTACTCACTTATTTTTTATTTTTGCTGAAGCTGGTCTCAAACCTGTAGCCATCCTGTCTCAACCTCCCTGTACTGGGATTACAAGTATGTGCCACAACACCCAGCAAAATATATATTATTATTACTAACTGTGATCACAGCTCAGTGCAATAGATCACCAACATGTATTCCTCCAGTCTGAATTTGTACCCTTTGCTCAACTTTTCCCTCTCAATGCCTTAATCCCTTACCCTCTCCATAGCCTCTGGTAACTACCTTATATTCTCTGTTTCTTTGAGATCAACTATTTTAGAATTTCACATAGAAGCCAAACCTATGCCTGGCTTATGCAACTCAACATAAAGCCCTCCAGTTTCATCCACATTGTTCCAAATGAAAAAAGAATTTTATTTTTCTAAGGCTGTATTCCGTTGTGTGTGTGTGTATATATATATATATATATATATATATATATATATATATATAATATTCCACATTTCTTTGTCCATTAGTCTGTTAATTGACACCTAGGTTGCTTCCATATATTGGCTATTGTGAATGATACTATAATGAACATGAGAGTGCAAGTAGCTTTTCACCATACTAATTTCAATTCCTATGTAAATATAACCAGAAGTGGGATTACTAGATCATATAGCAGATATTTTGTGGAACTGTGGATTGAACCCAGTAGCATTCTAACTCCAAGCTACACCCCAGCCCTTTTTTTCTATTTTCTGTTTTGAAACAAGGTCTCATGAGGTTGCTGAGAGTTTCACTAAGTTGCTGAGGCTGGCCTCAAACTTCTAATCTTCCTGTCTCAGCCCCCCAAGTACTGAGTTTACAGGTGTGAATCACAACGCCTAGCTAGTCATTCTATTTTTACTATTTTGAGGAACCTGCATACTACTTCTAAAATGGCTGTTAATTTACATTTACATTAACATTGTACAAGGGACTCCTTTACTCTACATTTTCAATAATACTTCTTATCATTCATCTTTTTGATGATATCCAGTCTAATGGATGTGAGGTAATATCTCACTGGGGTTTTAATTTGCATTTCCCTGATGATCATTAGAGATACTGAGAATGTTTTATATATCTGTCGGCCATTCATATCTCTTCTTTTGAAAAATGTGCTAGAACAATAAATTTGTTGGCATAAATTTAGTCAAGGAGGTAAAACATCTATAAACTAAAAACTATAAAACATTGATGGAAGAAATTGACAAATATAAATGGAGTTATATCCCATGTTCATCGATTATTAAAACAATTAATAGTATTAAATGTCCAAAGCCGGGCATGGTGGTGCACACTTATAATCCCAGTACTTGGAAGGCTGAGACTGGAGGATCGCAGGTTTGCGGCCAGCCTCAGCTACTTAGTGAGGCCCTCCGCAACTTAGCGAGACCTTGTTTCAAAATAAAGAATAAAAAATAGGGCTGGGGGTGTAGCTTGGAGGTAAAATGCCCCTGGGTTCATTCCCCAGTGCCAAAACAAAAATGTCCATACTACTACCCAAAGAAATCTATATATTCAATGTAAGCCATGTCAAAATTCCAATATTATTTTTCATAGAAAGAGTAAACAAATCTTAAAATTAATATGGAATCTGGATAGCTAATAGCAATCATGAGCAAAAAGAATAAACCTGGTAGTATCACATTTCCTGATGTCAAAATATATTATAAAGTGTTAGTTATCAAAACAGCATAGTACTGGCATAAAAACAGATGAAGAGATCAATGGAACATAATAGAGCACATGGAAATAAGACAAAGTAAGAGCATAGGGTCAGCATCTAACTAGAGCCTTCATGATGTATCATATCACAGCAGAGCGGCAAGTAAGCACACATAAGACAGAAGCAAGAAAAGACTGAACTCAATTTTATAAAAACTTGCTCTCAGAACAGTTAAACCATGTTCATGATAATAGCATTAATCCAATCATGAAAGCACAGCCCTCATGTTCTACTCACCTCTTATAGGTTCCACATCTTCTGTTACAATGAAAAATTAAATTTCAATGTGAATTTTGGAGGAGGTATTCAAATGGTAGCAGGTAGGTATGGTATATTAAATGCATTTTAATATGATATTTTAAACTTATGATGGATTCATTGGGACATATCTATTGCAGGTATAGGAGCGTCTATATAATTTGGACACTAAAACCATATCAGTATTTGGTTTGTGAATGTTTTCTCCCATTCTGTAGGTTGTTTCTGCATTCTATTGATTGTTTCCTTTGCTGTACAAAAACATTTTAGTTTGATATAATTCCATTTGTCTATTTTTGATTTCTTTGCTTTTGCTCCTGGGATCATATCAAAAGTCATTGCCCAGACCAATGTCATACAACATTGTTCCTTTGTTTCTTTTAGTATTTTTACTGTTTGTGGTATTACATTTAATTATTTAATCTATTTTGATTTGTTTTTTCTATATGATACAACAGTCTGACTCATTCTTTTACATTTAGAGATCTAGTTTTTCTAACACCATTGAAGAGACTGTCCTTTCCCCATTGTGTTTTCTTGGCATTTTTGTTGAAAATCACTTCACCATAAAAGCATGAATTCATTTCTGGGATCACTATTTTATTCCATTGGTCTATGTGTTTGTTTTTATGCCAGTACCATGCTGATTTGATGCCTTAGCACTGTAGTATATGTTGAAGTCTGGTCACGTGATGACTCTAACTTTGTTCTGCTTGCTCAAGTGTCTGTGAAAAATGTTATTAGAATTCTGAGAAGGAGTCAGGTGTGGTGGCACACAACTGTAATCCCAGTACTTGGGAGGCTGAGACAAGAGGGTTTGCAGTTTTGAGGACAGCCTCAGCAAGTAGTGAGACTCTCATCAATCTAGTAAGACCCCGTTTTAAAATAAAGATAAAAAAGGGGCTGGGAGTGTATCTCGGGGGTAGAATGCCCTTGGGTTTAATCCCCAGTACCACACACACACACACACAAATTCTGAGAGGGGTTGTATTGCATCTATAGATCACTTTGGGTAGTAAGGACATTTTAATACTATTACTTCTTCCAACCATGAACATGGGATGTTTTCCATTAATTTCATCAGCATTTTAATAGCTTTTAGTGTTTAGGTCTTTTACCTCTGTTTAAATTTAAATTTATCCCTTAGTATTTTACATTTTCATAGCTATTGTAAATGAGATTATTTTCTTGATTTTTATAGTCAATTCATCGTGCCTATATAGAAACACTAGTGATTTTTATATTGATTTTCTATCCTGCAACTTTATTGAAATAATTTAAAAATATTGTTGTGAAGTCTTCAAGATTTTTTAAAATATTTATAAGATCATGTCATCTGCAAATGAACACAATTTACTTTCTTCCTTTACATTTTGGATATCTTTTATTTCTTTCTCTTGCCTCATTGTTCATGACTTTCAGTACTATATTGAATAGAAATAGTGAGAGTCAGCACCTTTGTCTTGTTCCTGATCTTAGAGGATCCAATTCACTTTTATCTATGATTTTTAAGCTTTTCAAAATGATTGTTTGCAACTGAACTCTAGTGGCACTCCGGTGCTGTAAATCACTGATTTATATGAATGTTAAGATGACAGTAAAGAAAAAAAGTACTTTAGCAATCCATCCTAATGTGTCACTTATTAATACAAAATAGCATTAAAAGAAATGCATAAAGCATCTGGATAAAATTTCATTTACTTAATTCATTCTGGCTTTATAATTCCTCAATTATTTATTCAGCAATCTTATTTAAAAATGCTATGGTCAACATCTATAAGTAGTGAGTCAATCTCTTCAAATTAATAGACCATAACTTATAATGAATGATGAGAGATAAATAAATTCAATTTTATCATAATCACTGTTGATAGAGTTGAGAAATGTTTCACTTATTAGAAATAAAAAACAAAATTTCATTTTTCAAGCTCAAAATGAATCATTTTATCGGATTTACAAGGTAGTCAGAAAAGTTGCCAAACAGGAATTTCTAAGCGTTCAACTTCTTTTTAAATGTATTAATTGCCAATTCCCTGCTCTGGATGAGGCTGTTAATAAAATATACAAATAAAAGGCACATGGAACATCTGATGTATAGATAAAACTCTGTTTCCCATATGTCTACTTAATAAGGAGATGAAGTGCTATGTCAAATGATTCACTAAATTCCAAATTTTCCATCCATTTGAATATTTCTATTTCAATTTTGTGTGGCTTCCAGCAAGATGCAGGACAGCTGGATAACTGAATCAAAATATAAATGGTAATAAAAGTTTCAACTAATTCAGGATAGTTGGCTACTTTAGCATGGCTTTGATTTAACAGAAAAGCTCTGGAATGTTAAATCTTAAAGTGTTTGATTATGAGGAACAGGATGACTTCATTTTGATTAGACAAAAGGAAGGCGCCTAATTGTAAAACTGTTTTTAATTTGCACTGTGATGTCTCATTCAATATGTTCTTAGGTGCAAAATTTTACAATACCCATTGAAGTTCTTCAGTGAATTGTTGAGGTCCTATTTGTAAATTGCTTGGCAAGGCGATTTTACATTTTTTGCAAAAAGGGGTGCTCCCAGGTGTGTGAGAGAGCATACCTCACAAAGAACCTGGTGGGCCTTATATCCCTGACACAAAGCTCCTCCTGCACTGAACTCCTATTGGTGGGAGTTACAGCTTCACATTCTTCCCAGTCAGCTACAGGGGAAGATGGGGGAGGGTTGAGGACAGCTGCAATCTCTGAAGAGATGTTAATTTGGGGAAGGAATGTAAGTCTCTACCAGGTTACAAAATGGTGGTTTAATTTAAACTACTCCTTTGACAGAAAAGATAAAATTATATTCTCACATATTCTTAGGCATTATAGAAATATAGGATATATTTATTTAAGTTCTAATACCTGAAAGAAAAAGAGGTGACAGTACAACTAAGAGGTGATTCTTATTGCTTTTTTGAGTTACATATGGCTATACTCTTTTTTTTTCTCTTGAACACAGATGCACAAATAGTGGCTAGAAATGATTGCAAATACATAAGCTTGCCCTTAGAAGTACACAAATTGAAAGATTTAAAATAAATTCTGTCCCATCCTTTTCTCATTCCTCAGCTTTGTCCTTTTGTGATGTGTTATTTATAGCCAAAGCTTCAGGAAAAAAAAAATTCAAGACAACTCACAGTGTAGATTAAGCCACTGAAAAATGGCGAGTGTGAGATATATTCAATAGTGTTCTCTAAAAGAACTCATTTCACCAACATAACGACGAGACACTGATATTTGGCAAAGCGATTCCTTAGATTTATAGCTTCATCATCTGCTTTGCTGATTGCTAGTCTCTCAAGGACAAATGGGCTTTCAGACACAATTGTAAATTTCCAAAATAAAGCAACGTTATGTCTACTCTGAATGGTTATGCCATAATTATGGAAAAGTTGCTAAATATACTTAATTGAGCATTTAGAAGACTATATAAAACATTCCTTTTTATTTCCTCCCTAGAGAGCCATACTGGGTTTTTATTTCAAAATATCATCTAATCTTTCATTGGCCATCTCCCTTCCTTCTCATATGTTAATTGCCTGAGTGTGTACAATGAGGTGTCACTATTTTTCACAGAGATGTTTAACTCCACTACTCCAAAGCCCCTAGGGTTCTTTTTTCCCTTCTTTTTTAATACGGAAGGAGTTTGACAATGACTAAGTCCTTCAGGTATGAGAGGAAAGACATCAGTGTTTGAGAGAAACACAAGAAACTTTAAAGAAATAAAATCTGTTTGGAAAAGAAGACATGATTCTGCTAAACCCTTAGGGCAAGGGAAATAAATAAGTTAGAAATGAGACTGATCAATGATTAACCATTAAAAATGGTTCCTTTCAATCACCTCTTGACATTTATACGGTATCATCACACCTCTGGTAACTCTTCTCAGGTTTATGAAAACAACAATAGAACCACTGAAATTACTCAGCGATTTATTCACAAAACAATAAACAAGTTCTTGAATAGAAAGCCTTTTTTGTTCCTAAAGCAGAGACATTTAGCTGTAGGGATGCCTGTTAGGAAAGCACTGCACATATTCATAGCTGTAGTAAGGATGTGATGGACATTTAAGCTGTTTTTATTTTTTTGCAAATATAAAGATTGCCACAAACAACCTTGTGTGTGCATCTTTGTTCATTTGGGTGAGCACTGCTGTAAAATACATCAATAAGAATGGAATAATTGAGTTAAATGGTATGTGCATTTAAAATCTTGATAGATACAGCTAAATTGTTTACCAAGAGTTTGCATAGTCTGTGGCTCTGCCCACCATGGAGAACTATCAGTGTTTGAATCCAGTGCAGTCGGATAGAGGGAAATGGTCATGAACTGTTGCTTCAGTTTGTATTTCCTTACTGAGTGAAATTTGTCTTTTTCAAATTTCCATGGGTCCTGAAAATATATTTAAAGGCGTTTGTAAATCAAGTTTTAAATAAAACAAAAATCTCATAAAATTCTTAATTTTCATAAATTTATTCTAAACCTAATCTAATATGGAGCCACTAATTATTTTAATGAGAGCATTTCTGTGACTCAACTTGGCACATCCTAGTTTGGGGCTGGAGTCCTTTCTACCAGTTTTCAAGTAGGCTTCATTTTAAAAGGCCTTTGTCTACTTTCTCAATCAGATGTGAGTTTTGGGTCACATCTAATACTCTACCTTCAGTTGTAAGTGATGGAAAACATAGAAATAGGAAAGCAAAAAGAAACAAAACAGTACCACTACTACTACTAATAGCAGCTAGCGTGCACTGAGTGCTTGCTATGTGTCTGTCATTACTGCAAGTCCTTTACACATAGAATCTTATTTAATCCTCATAACCATATATTTTACTATTGAGGAAACTGAATCAAAGAAGTCAGGCAACTTGTTTAAAATTACATATCCATTAAGTAGCAGAACTCAAATCCAGAAAAATGGTGTTAGAAATGTATACTTTAAGCTGGGTACGTTGGGCATGTCTGTAATCCCAGTACTTGGCAGGCTGAGACAGGAAGATTGCTGGCTCAAGGCCAGCCTCAGCAATCTAGTAAGGCCCTCAGCAACTTAGCAGGACCCTGTTTCAAAATAAAAAATAAAATAGGGCTGGGGGTGTAGCTCAGAGGTAGAATACCCCTGGGTTCAATCCGCAGTACCACACACACACACAAATATACACTTATAAAGCAAATTGCCTATGATTTATTAGCTGTGTTACCATTGTCAAGTTGTCTAATGAATCGGTGCCTCTGTTTCCTAATATAAATATTGGATAATGGTATTATTCACCCCATGGTATTGTCATGAGGATTATATTATTTATTATATGCAAAAGTTGTAGACTGTCTATCCAGCACATAACAATAATCATGGAAATGTTAACCATTAACGTCCAGAGCATTAGCTTTTCTCATTCTCCAATCTAGTACTACTTGGACTACCTGCTATTGTCAAAGGAACATTTGTGATACCATGCCCTAAAAGTAAATTTTTAGCCTCATTTTCTACCCTAAAATTAAACTCCCTGCCATTATCACCCCTAGGACAACGCCTTGCAGCCCACAGCCGTAGCTCTGGGCTCCCGCCGGCCAGAGCAGACAGGACTTCCGGTGTGTCACTTCCGCCCAGACCAGCCCCCGACCCCCGCCTGAGTGCTCAGCCCATGCCCCTAGACCGACCCCCTTGCTTCTAAATAAGGAAAATTTACTATGATTTGTCGATTTAGAGCATACCCCGCGAACTCTGCTTGCTCTTTATAAAAGGAACCGGTGAACTGTAGAAGGGGCTGCCATTTTGACCTGCTGGAGAGTGGTGGCCCGCGGTAATCAATGTTTCCTGCCTTAACTGAGTCTGGTCTCGAACCCTTTGTCCTACACATGGGGTACAACATTTGGAGCCCTCCAGCGAGATCTTATAGAGACCCTACTCGGGCCTTGGACGGTGCCCCAGGGATGGGAGCCTGTCCCCGCTCACCGGACAATGCTTGGCGGAGGCAATCTGGTTTTGGTGAGTCGACTTGTTGGGGTCCACGATTGGTTGGACGCAACCGGTAACCCTAGTCTCCAGAGGTCTGGGGAGACGGCCTCAGCCTCCTGGTCTGGTTTCTGTCTGATTCCCGGGATTGTTTCGTTTTTAAGTCATGTATGTTTTTTGTTTCATTTTCGTCTATGTTTTGTCCATTTGTTTGTTCACCGACCATGTGGCCGGGCCAGGCGGCAGCAGCCAAGGCTGCCCAGGGTTTTGTTTGTCTGTCTTTTCAGTAGGGGCTAAACATAGGGACTAGCACCCTAATAGTTTTTTGTTTGTTTTGTATTGTTTGTCGTAATTATGTTTTTTTTCTTTTTGTCTTTATCTTAAAGCGTGCAAAAGTTACAAGATCATGGGTAATTCAATATCTATCCCTAAAAAATTTATCCCTGAGTACATATTAAATAAATAAAAGGCAAAAGATTAAGAATATAAGAAAAAACTTTAGGAAATTCAATGCCTGGCAAATTAAAGCTATATTGTACCCAAATTAGCTTGTATAAAACAGCACTCATATAAAAGAAATGGATCCAAATATTTTTTATTGTTCACATGATTTAAGTTTTTAACAAATAGGTTTAAATGTGTTAGTAAAATAAAAGTAAGGATTAACAGATATTTTTTCCAGGTTAGCCAATTAATATTATATTGTTTAAATTACAACATTCATTGTTTTTTTAAAATTTTTATTTTGTTAAAATAATGAAGCCGGGCGTGGTGGCGCATGCTTGTAATCCCAGTACTTTGGGAGGCAGAGACCGGAGGATCCGGGTTCGCGGCTAGCCTCAGCTCTC
>PVJS01062360.1:0-10755 GCA_004027185.1 Glis glis | reverse complement strand
CTTTCTTTCTTTCTTTCTTTCTTTCTTTCTTTCTTTCTTTCTTCCATCCGTCAAGTCTGGGAAATACCACTACAACCTTTTACCAATCCTGAGGCCGTACACTTGAAGACTTTAAAAAAAATTCCATCGTTCAGGCCCTATCCACAGTGACCTGATTTAATGACAGCAAATTAACAATGATGATAAGGCGACAGTAATCAGAATTATATTGTGAGAGTTCTGCATTCATAATTGTTTCTTTAGTGACACATGCTCTCTGCAGCCTCGGGACCATTGTTCAGCTGGGAGAATCACATCTGGTCTCATTACTGGTGTTTTCTGGGGTTTTAAGATGCCAAGGATAGAGCATCTGGAGCTAGGGTGGTGCTTATTGGTGCTGGTCAAGATGGGGGAATGACCACTTGCTTTGTAAAAGAAAGAAAAGGAAAGAAAGGAATATTCCTGGTTCCTTTGGGCTGTGACTGTCTGTCCAGGTCATGGCTGAGGTTATGAGCAGCCCACTGAGGCCAAGTGGAGAATGGTCCTCTTGGATCCATTTAACTGGAATCTCAGAGAGGAAGCAGAGAAACAACAGTCACACCAGGGCTCTCATTGTTCGGGAGAACTTTCTGAATAACTGTGAAATTCCTTGCTGTTTGATGCCATGTGAAAATCAGTTCAGGTTTTCCTGGGGAAAGTGTTTGTGTTTTTTTCACTTATGAAATATCATGAACCCCAAGATTTGGAAGGGGGCAGAAAGACCAGTTGACTTTACTGCCTATTCTCTCTCTTTTCTCTTCCTCATGCCACCTGGACTGGACACTAGAAGACATGAGCTTTGGGCTGCCTCTTGCACTGGCTTGCTGTGTGATCTTGGGCAAGCTCCTACCCTCTCTGGGCCTCAGCTTCTCTGTTTAAATAATGACATGCTTTAGTCTATTGAGCCTTTCTACCAGCATGTAGTGATTTAGTCTATTGAGCCTTTCTACCAGCATGTAGTGTCCTGCTGTGCTGAAGAAAAAAAGGGTCATTTATTTATATACTCATTTGCCTGTATAAGAATACTTTTTAAAATTAAAAAAACACTTTCCAACTTTATTGAGGTGTGGCTGACAAACGTTGCATGTATGTCGGGTACATGATGTTTTAATATACATGTAACATGATCTCTCTGATCCAGCTAATGAACATACCCATCCCTTCACACAGTTACTATATTTTTGTGGTTATAACACTTAAGATCTTCTTTCTTAGCAAATTTCAAATATACAATATAGTACTATTAACTATAGTCTCTATGCTGTAGATTAGGTACTTATTCATCTTATAAATGAAAGTTTATACTCTTTGACCAGAATTTCCCCTTTACACCCACCTTCCAGCCCCTGGTAACCACTATTCTACTCTGTTACTATAAGTTTGACATTATTTTTTCAGTACTGGCGATTGAACCCAGGGGCATTCTACCCCCGAGCTCCACCCCCAGCCCTATTTTTTGTTCTTTATTTTGAAACAGGGTCTCACTAAGTTGCGGAGGGCCTCACTAAGTAGCTGAGGCTGGCTGCGAACCTGCAATCCTCCTGTCTCAGCCTCCCAAGTACTGGGATTACAAGTATGAGCCACCATGCCCTGCTAAGTTTGACATTTTCAAGAAAAGATTTCACAGCATTTGTCTATGTCTAGCTTATTTTGCTAATAGAATATCCTTGAGGTATATCCATGTTATTACAAATGGCAGGATTTCCTTATTTTGCTTTTAATATCTATCTATCTATCTATCTATCTATCATCTATCTATCTATCATCTATCTATCTCTATTTATCTTTATCATCTATCTATCTATCTATCTTCATCATCATCATCATCTATCTATCTATCATCTAATCTATCTATTGGAACTGGGGATTGGACCCAGGGACATTCTACCTCTGAGCTACACCCCCAGCCCACCCTATTTTATTTTGGAACAGGATCTCGCTAAGTTGTTGAGGGTCTTTCTAAGTTGCTGACATTGAGCTTGAACCTGCAATCCACCTATGTCACCCTTCCAATTACAGGGATTACAGGTGTGCACCACCATTTCCAGCTCCTTTTTTTTATTTTTAAGGCAGAAATTATTCCCATGTGTGTGCATATGTGTGTGTGTGCGCGCGCGCGCATGCGCGCACGTGCGTGCATGTGTGTGTATGTGACATTCCCATTGGTGGACACTTAAGTTATTTCCACATCTTGGCCACAGATGTGGCAGCGCACACAGACGTGCCGGCTGGGCTGTGTGTTCTTGTGCTTGCGAGCTATTCTCTGTGATCCTTTTCCTTCATCCAGGTGTCTGAATGAGGGAGCACCCCCCCACACACACACCTACACACAATCCCCCAGAGATGTGCTTCACGACCTAAGTTTCCTGAACAAGAACTTTGCAAACCATTGGCATAAACCAAAGGATATCTGGTTTCTCTGAGGCCTGTTTCCTAGAGCCGGCAGCAGCTGGGCCACTCCTTCCCTCTTCGCCCACCCCCCGGCCCCAGTCTCCTGCAACTAGGCAGGATAGTGAGGAGTCCAGAGGTGCCTCACAGCTGCTGTGGTAGGGCTGGGAATCAGGACTCAGGGGCCGGCCCTGGCCCTCTACCTCCTTTTTCTTCTCCTCGGGTCCTCAGGTGGGCTCGCTTGCCCATCAGTGCTGCACCTGTTCACGGGCAGGTTGGAATGGGTGCGCAGTTCCACACATCAGGACTACTTCAGGGCATGGTGTTAAACCTAGACAGGCCTGGATCTCATTCTCAGGGATTCTGAGCCAGGTAAGTAGAAAACAGGTTGTGAGTCACTGCTCCTGACCTGAGGCATCTGTACATCTAATCCGGCCGGCTTCCATTTGTGCTAAGTAGCGCAACCCACCCACCATTGGGATGGGAGCAGATGCAAGCAGGTTTGCTCCTGCACAGGATTGCAACCCTCCTGCACGTTGCCAGGTCTCCAGTGGGAGTCCGTCCTTCTCTAGGAAGCTGGGGGCATACATTTCCATCAACTGGTATCTTCGCATATGACTAAGGGCTACTTTCTAATATTCATGATCTGAGTTTGGTTTCCCTAGAAGCCAAGCTGAAAGCAAGGACTTAGAGGAGGAGTTTATTTGGGGGGTGATTGCAGGGAATAGAGGGTGGGAAGGGAGAAAAGACAAGAAAGGGTTCGCTGTTGAATTGGTTACTATGGTGGGCAGCTGGAGATCTATCCTTTGGGGACCCTCTGTCAGTACCTGTAGTTCAGTGTTTCTTAGTCAAGAGTGATTTTTCTTCCAGGTGGCACTTGGCAGTGTGGAGCCATACTGGTTGTTAGAACCAGGAGGTATTACAACGTCCAGGCGTGCTGCTGAATGTTTTCCAATGCACAAGACAGCCTCCCCCCACAACATAAAATTATATGGCCCCAAATTGCAATGGCCCTGACATTGAGGAGCCGGGAGATGGTACCTCAGAATCATCCCTCTAAAGGACCATGAGCCTGGAGCCTCCACCCATCAACTCCTGTCTGCCTCTGGGTTAGGGGCGATTCTGGGAATGCGAATGCCTTCAAGCTCCACTTGCATTGGTGCTGAGCAGGTTTCCAGGGCTCCGGAGAGGTCCTTGGGGCAGGAAAGCAGAAACCATGACACACAGAGGTGGGACGCCGGCCAAGTACATAAAACAGCCGAGCGTGTGCTAAAACCAATGCCAAGGGGCTGTGGCAAGATTCGATTTTCCTAACTGAGTCATGATGCTGGAGCTGTGGAGAATATGGTGTAACTGAAAACAAAAATTATGGAACAAAAACTGTCATAACTTAATTCTAGCCATGGATATGACTAAAAGCTGGAAATCCAGTATGGTGTAGGCGGGCTAAACACACCGTCTCTAGCCAGGATCACGTACTGCCTCCAATGCCTGAGACCTTTGCGCCTTCACTAAGTTAATGAACGTTTCTATTCCTTGCTTTTCTCATCTAGAAAATTAGGTTGGTAATGGTTTCAACCTCATAATGTTGTTTGGTGAATAAAAGTATAAAAGTGTGTGTGTGTGTGTGTGTGTGTATGTATACACATGTGATGTAACATCTTAATAGTGCCTGATGTTCGGTGAGCATTGATTGACTGGCAATTATCATTAATTGTCTGGGGAGTTGCGACATCCATCCGCTTCGCCTTTTTCCCACTGGTAGTAGGCAGAGAAGCATCAATTCAATTCAACTGAAAGACATTTATTGAGCTCCTATTATAAGCCAGGCACCATGCCAAGCTCTTGACCCAGTTCTTAGTAACAAGAATAGGAGTAGCCATTCTTTTTTCTGCCTCTGTATTTTACTTATGAGTTGCTCTCGATTTCTTTGTGTTTTTCTTTTTTTAATGAAGTGTGGGCAGAGAGCAGAGTGCAGATGTGTGTGTGGGGAGGGGAGATGAATCGTATTCCAGGCTGGTCTTTGTCACTTGGTGGTCGTGGGTGGGCTTTGCTTCTCAATTTTCACACTTACAAAGTGAATACAATCCACCCCTTCTCCCACTGTCTTGCTTGAGGCTTAAATGAGATTGGATTATCAAAAAACTACTGCAAGATTTACCAAGTGTGCCAAAGTTTATTGTCTTACTAAAATGCACAGTGTCCTCAACTGGGTCTGAGATATTTAAAACATACAGATTTCTGGGTCCTAGTCCTATGGTTGTTGACTATGCCAGGAGGGGGCATCAAGGAAATCTATACCTTTTAAAAAAATGTAGTCAACATTGATGATCAGCCAGATTTTAAAACCCCTAGCCTATATTGCAAGTGTTAGGGAGTAGTGATAATTTCTTACTCTACTTTATATTCCCCATAGCTAATATAGTTCCTGGTATACAGCATAATCAATAAGTGTATTTTGAATAGATAAAAGGCCAAACCTCTATACTTAAAACACAGGAAATTCCCAGCATACTGAAGTCACCTACTCCCTAATCTGCATGTTTGTCTCACCCACCTTTCTTATATTTGATTAGTTGGTTTGTCCTTGAAGTACCTGAATTGATTTATGGCTATCATTATAATACTGGGGCAGATTACAATGAGTGACATTTGCCTTTTCTAACTTCAAAGGTGGTGTTGAAAAGTAAGAGAGTAATAGATAAGAAAGTCATTTCAGGCTTCAGCATGGAATAAATATGTTGGAAATTAATGTTATTAAATAAGAATACAGCAAGTAACTTCATGGTTCTCCAAATCTCAATAGATACTGTGATCATAAAAAAGAGAATAGTCTTTAGTCAGAGTCTCAACACCTACAGATTCAATACTGA
This sequence comes from Glis glis, assembly GCA_004027185.1. Lineage (NCBI taxonomy): Eukaryota > Metazoa > Chordata > Mammalia > Rodentia > Gliridae > Glis > Glis glis. The sequence continues at coordinate 5,476 of PVJS01062360.1, read as the reverse complement.
GTACCCCAAAGTGATCCAGACATCAGATTCAAAAATTAAGGGACACAGAAAGTTCAAGTTATCATCCTAGGCAGAGGTATACAGGTCAGGGCAACATCATAGTACAGAGGAATCATGGTATTAATGTCAGAAAGTGAAATTCAAGGCAAAAGATGTTCAGTAGGTTAAAAAACTCACTTTATGATGATGGAACTTGTGATTTGTAATGGAATATAGCTGTCATGAATAGTTATGCACTCACGAACATAGCATTAAAATATAGGAAACATCTTCAGAAAATACCAGAAAAAATTGACAGAATCAGAATTTCAGTGGGAAAATTATTATACTTCCTTTGAACTTTGGCAGATCCAGTGGGCACAAAGATAAAGAAGATATTAATATAATTTATGAAATATTTATAGAAGTATATTAAACCCTAAAAACAAAAATAAAGCTTTAAAAAACCATAGTGTGAAACTTTACTACAGTATAAGCCTAAAAATACCCTAATAATTTCTCCAAAGAACAAATAGTATTGACTTGGATTGTCCAGTTTGGTAGCCATAATTCACATCTGGCTAGTGAGCACTTGAATTGTGGCTTGAATTGTAAGTATAAAATATATCAGATTTCAAAGACGGTGTGAAAAAAAATATCAAATTCTCATTAATATTTTTACATTGGTCAATGTTCAAATGAAAATATTTTGGCTATATTGGGTTAAATAAAAATATTATTAAACTTAATTTCACCTGTTTTTTGCCTTTATTAATGTGACTGCTAGAAATAATTGAAATTATATGTGTGGCTCACATTTGTACCTCACACTATATTTCCATTGGGTAATATTTTCATAGGCCATGTTTCTTTTCCCCAATGTAATAAATTAGAAAAAATAAAGCATAAGGCTTAATACTCAACAAAATCCCAAACCACTTAGAAATTGAACAAACAAAAATGCAAATTATAAAATCTCATGTAAAGATCTTTTTGGGGTCAAAGAGAAAGTCAAAGTGGCAATGTCAGATTATATAGAAAGTAAATATGGATAATAGAATAATATATGTCTAAACATATGGGATTTACTCAATAGAAACTTAAGATCCCTGATTACTTTCATTTCTAAATTAAAAAAAAAATGAAAGAAATGAACTAAACAGTCTACCCAAGAAATCAGGAAAACAAAATGTGCATTATCCTCAGTGGTCTTGCAGCCAAGTTTAGGAAAGGAGACCCCCAGTATATAATGGATGTCTAATTGTCTCAGTGTGGAGCCTCTACTGTGAGCCACACAATGGGGGCTTGCCTACATCATTGCTAATCCTTTCAAACATGATGGAAAGTTGGCACATTTATTCCCACTTTGCAACTGAGAAAATAGACTCAGCCAGGTTTAGTGACTTGTTCAAGGCCTCAAAGTAAACTAGATGTACGATTGAAATTCTGGCTCTAACACTCGAGTGGTTTCTAGTTTATCACCTTGGTTCCATAGAGTGTTCAGCTGCGTGACTTGAGAGTCTACTGATCATAGTCTAGGACTGTGGAGGTGAGAGGATTGAAGAGTCTAAAGCGTTGTGTTTGACCTGACTTGGTGGGTGCCACTTGGCTTAATTGCAGGAGCATCAGCCTCTTCCTTTGTAAGACAGGGAACATCATTAGATGATTGCTTGAGACCTTTTCGGAGGTAGGACTGACATGTGCTTTGGGCTAGTCAGCTTCCTGCTGTGTGGTTTTCTAGTTTCTGGCCCGGCACGTAGTCACTTGTTTGGGGGGCACTCCTGCTACAGTTCCACTGAAAGATCCCTGGAGTTTGGTTGGCTACCCCAGCAATACTCCAATACTGACTTCAGACTTGGACATGTTGCAGCTAAGGCTTCATTTGCTGCAAAATAGCTCCTAGAATTTATTACCAGTTTCCTCCTAAGAGAATGGGGAAACCCATAAAAAATCCAGAAAAAAATCAATTCCTTGGAGTGCTCTGGTCTGTCGAATGTATCTCAGTACATTCCGTTCAGGCTCCTACCAATGTGCTGGTGCCAGGGACAGAGCTGTGAACAGGGCAGGATCCTAGCATTGGGAGGAACCATACAAACTCTGTAATTCTGTTATTTTTCCAGCTATAATAATAGTGACCCTTTCAGGTCAACTCAGGAGAGACTGAGGATTAGTATATTACTTGGATAGTGTGATAGTTAATCTAGGTTGTCAACTTGACCTGATCATGACACACCCAAGATTATGTGATTTTGGGTGTGTAACAGCAGATTAAACAGAAAGCCCTGCCCTGAATGTAGGCAGCAGGATTCTGATAGGTGCGGACTTAGATAAAGAGGGAGAAGCCACGTAGAGTGCGTGCGACTTTTTCCGAGGAAAACGCATCTGCTCTCGCCTGAGATCGTCGGCCGCCGGCTTCGCCTTTCTCTGAAGAGCTTCTTGATCTTCTCGGCCTCCAGCTCTTGGAACTGAAACTTCACCATCGTTTCTCCGAAGAGCTTCCTGATCTTCACGTCCTGGACCGGGACTGAATTAGTGGTTGCTCCGATCCTAAGGCTCCAGCTCTTAGACCGTTCGACCAGCTACTGGTTTCTCTGACTCTCCACGTGCAGTCAGAACCTGGGACTACATTGCTTCAAACTGTAAGCCCATCTGATAAATCCCTTTTTAAAAATATACTCATTCTGTGTATTCTGTTAATCTAGAGAACCCTGTCCAATACAGATAGACAACCCAAACTCCAGAGAACTAAGGAACTCCCTCAGTCAGCCGCAAGTATACACTAGGAATAAGGAAGAATAGAATCTCAATCACACGGTTAGGCCCTGAAAGACAGTATCACGTGGGGACACTGGAAGGTTCAAGGCCTTCCTGGAACACTACATGACTACTGCCACTGGCTCAACTACCACCAACCAATTTCTCATGAATAACAATCATGCCTATCGAGGCAAGGCTATGCTACCATGCCAAACACTTCCCTAAGTCTAGTCATTTTCTCGGTTTCATATTGTCTATTACCTCTTGGATATTAATTTAGCTCCCTTTGTGTGTGTGCTTTGGCCTCTGGCTCTGTTATTAATTTCTCAGCTTCTTGTGTCTGGATTTTAAATGATCATAGGGCACCCTGATGTGGTCCGCCTCATTGACTAATTTAACCAACATTTACAGTCTTCCTGTTATGTGCCAATGTTGTGCTAGTGTCTAAGGATTAAGCAGATTAAGAGAGAGTTGTAAACCGGGTGTGGTGGTGCAGACCTTTAATCCCAGTACTTGGGAGGCTGAGAAAAGAGGATTGTAGGTTTGAGGACAGTCTCAGCAATGTAGTGAGACTCTCAGCAACCTAGCGAGACCCTGTTTCAAAATAAAAAAATAGGAAATACGGCTGGGGGTGTAGCTAAGAGGTAGAATGCCTCTGGATCCAATCCCCCATACCACATAACCAAAAAAGAAAAAAAAAAAAAGGAAAGAGAATATGGTGGCACATGCCTATAATCCCAGTACTTGGGAAGTTGAGACAGGAGGATCACAGGTTCTAGGTCAGCCTCAGCAACTTAGCGAGACCCTCAACAACTTAATGAGTCTGTTCAAAATTTTAAAAGTTAAAAAAAAAGGCTGGGGGTGTAGCTCAGAGTAGAAAACCCTGGGTTCAATCCCCAGTACAAAAAAAAAGAGTTGTGTGTGTGTGTGTGTGTGTGTGTGTGTGTATAAGAGAGAGAGAATAATAATAATAAACTTACATGGTCCAATTTTTAAGGGATTCACTAATAATAAACCTACATGATCGAATTTTTATTTTAAGAAGATCCCAGTAAACCAACAGGATCCAAGTTTTATTTTAAGAAGATCCTTCATGGATGGAGAACACATCAGGGGTGGGGGAGGACGCAGCAAGGAAGACATGAGAACAGGTGGAGCCTCTTCCAGTGATCTAGGAGACAGAGTGACGGCCTGCGTTCCAGTGCTGTCAGCAGAGGTGAAGAAGAAGAAAGTTGTGAGACCATATCAGGAGGTAGCCCACGCCACTCGCTGGTTGATTGGGTGTTGGATATTAATGAAGGGGAGACTTCTGGTTTGATCAATCAAATCGATGGTGATAAAACTTACCATGAAAGTCCAGAAAAAGGGTGGCAGGTAGGGGAAGAAGATGTTGAGATCATGAATTGTGGACATTTAAACTTTGAAATACCAAGAAGAAAATGTGCAATAGTTGAATTTGGAAGAGTAGAACTCAGAGGAGCTCTCCGGAATGGAGAAATGAATTGGGCATTTATGCCACATACTTGGCACTTGAAGGTGGGGTCATGGAAGAGATGATGGAGGGAAGGAGTGCAGAGAGAGAAGAGAAAGATCCTTCGCAGAATCCTAAGTCGGAGGACTGGAGGAACCAGTGTGCTGGATGGTTCCTCATGTGGCTGTTGACACTAATGATGTTGAGGACACAGCTACATCACTGGGAAAGGTGTACCAGTGAGGTGGGAAGGAAAAACAAGGCGCTACTGAAGCGGAGAGAAGAGCATGTGGCAGGGAGGGATGGCCAACTGTGACAGATGCTAAGAGGTTGAGTGAAAGGAGGACAAATAGATATCCCTTGGGTTTAGAAACATGGATCTTATTGATTGGTGGATTTAAGAGCTGTTTTGGCTGGGTGGTGGTGGTGGGAACCAGAGTAGCACGTATTGAGAACAAAGGATGACACTGAGCTCCCCTGTTGACTCACACTTCTAGTTGTGTCCTACTGTCCCCACATAGTGACCACATCTGTTGTAAGTATTATCTGTATCCTTTTAACTCGTTAAAATACATATCCAGATAAATATCCAATTATTTATCTATATTTCTAAATTTTCTAGAATAACATACTGTAGCAAGTAAAAGAGCATAAAGTAGAAATGAGACTGGGACATATGCATAGATAATTTTGCAGAGTCTGGCTCTGAATAGTGGATTGAAAAATGGTGTGGGCCCCGGAGGGGTCAAGAGTGGCCCGTTTGAAGAGTGCAGGCACCGAAGCATGTTTGCTTGCTGATCAGAATGACTTAGGAGGGGTTGGGAGGAGACTGACCATGTTCCAGGAATGAACATAACTAAGGATGTATGGTCTTTCAGAAGACAGGGATGGAACCATGGAATGGGATTCAGAGCCCAAGAAGATGGTTGGGCCTGAGGATGTCTCCTCCATCATAGCAGGTTAAAAGGAGAAGATAGCCAGGCGTGGGTGGCTTATGCTTGCAATCCCAGTACTTGGGAGGTAGAGACAGGAGGATTGCATGTTCACAGTCAGCCTCAGCAACTTAGTAAGGCCCTCTGCAACTTAGTGAGATCCTGTTACAAAATTAAAAAAAAAAAGATTATATAGGTCTGGGGTGTAGCTCAGAGGTAGAAAACCCATATGTTCAAACCCCCAGTATCACAAAGAAGAAGGAGAAGAAAGAAGGAGGAGGAGGAGGAGGAGGAGGAGGAGGAGGAGGAAGAGAAGATGGGTACAGATACTGTGGGC
>PVJS01062359.1:0-10755 GCA_004027185.1 Glis glis | reverse complement strand
CTGGGCATGGTGGCACATGCTTGTAATCCCAGTACTTGGGAGGCTGAGACAGGAGGATCTCAGGTTCATGGCCACCCTCAGCAACTGTTTCAAAATAAAAGAATAAAGTAGGACTGGGGATGTAGCTCAGAAGTAGAATGTCCCTGGGTTCAATCCCCAGTACCACACACACACACACACACAAAGAATTGAGTTTTAGACAAGGGGGACATTTGGCTACCACAAGGAACTGGGTGGCAGAAGGCCCTGGACAACTCTCCGGGACTTGATGCTGGAGAAGGTGGCCGCAGCTGGCCGTCATTCTCTGTGCTGGTCTCTTCTGTCTTCAGATTCCACAGGAAGGGGATCAGGCTGGCCCCAGCCCCTTGACCAGGAGTGGGATGGACCTCTCTCTGGCTAGTCCTATCTGGCCATATTCGGTGGGGGATCCAGGTCCCTCAAACAATCAGAGAGCCCCTTCTTCAGAAGGGGGCGTGGATGCAGGGCAGCCGGAGCCCTGGCTGTCTACCGTTCCCTGCTTGGTGAAGGGCAGACCTGGATGGAGAGAGGGGTCCCCCGCCATCCTCCCTGGAGGCCTGATGTGCTATGTGCACCCGGTTCTAGATGCTGACAAGAGGATCAAGGTGGAGAAGCCGGTGGTGGAGATGGACGGCGATGAGATGACTCGCATCATCTGGCAGTTCATTAAGGAGAAGGTAGCGTCCCTTCCTGAAGTGGGTGGCTTTCCAGGAAGGCTGGGCCGGCGGATGTTCAGCCCATGAGGTCTGAGTCCCCAGGATTCTGTCTCCTGGTGGAGAGCAGCAGTCCCTTCTCACATGGCCCTCCTTCTTTCCCGTGCCCACAATGAATGGTGTGTAGCCATCAAGCGCGGTGGGGGCCCATCCTGAGCAGTCTCTCATGTCAGTGCTGAAGCCTGCACGACTTCCAGACTTTTAATGGCTTTAAGCTGACCCCATATTCCGTCTGCCTCAACCCCCTGCGTGCCACTGCACTTCCTCGAGAAGGAGGTGAAGGGGGAGCAGGGCCGTGTGCAGGGTGGCAGCCCAGCCTGCATCTGCCACCATGGCGAATGGTTCCAGGGGGCGGCTTGGCTTCTCCGGTTTCCATGGTCTGGGTGTGCCCCGGAGAGTGTGTGTTGTCCACGTGAAGTCCTCTATTGAGTGTGTGTCCATGGGAGAAAGATTAGATTGAGATGGCCACATTTTGTGTGTGTGTATGTGTGTGTGTGTGTGTGTGTATGTGTGTGTGTGTGTGGCAGTACTGGGGATGGAACCCAGGGCTTTGCACATTGGTGGGCCATCACTAGCACTGAGCCACACCCCCAGCCCCTGCGACTGTCGCTTCTGATTGTAAAGGTCTCAAAGCAGTTGTAGGAGGAGGACGCACTGTGTAGAGGGATCTGATCTCGATGGACTTGGGGCTAGGGTGAGGCTGGTTTGATAGGCCGTGCTAGGGGGAGCCGCCTGAAGGCTGTGGCCTGGTCTGCTGACCTCCGCCCAGAGCCCCAGCCCCCTGTCACTGCCGGCCAGGAATGGCCCACCCCAGCCCTCCGCCGTGCCTCCACTGGCCTTCCCTCATCCCTGCCCTGACTGGGTATCCCCTGCCATAGCCCATGACTTCTCCTCCTGTCCCTGGTGTCCTTGCCCGGGTCACAGCCATTGGGCTGATGCCCCACTCTGGCCCCTTCCCTAGCTCATCCTGCCCCACGTGGATGTCCAGCTCAAGTATTTCGACCTCGGGCTCCCAAATCGTGACCAGACGGATGACCAGGTCACCATTGACTCCGCATTGGCCACCCAGAAGTATAGTGTGGCCGTCAAGTGTGCCACCATCACCCCCGATGAGGCCCGTGTGGAAGGTGCGAGGCGTGGGGGGTCCTGGGCTCTCCCCTCAGCCTCTCGGGCTTGGGTGGGGACGGTTGGCCATGTCGCTCATCCTGGACCTGGGAGGTTGAAGCTTCTAGTGCTGGGGCTTTCCTGAGGCCAGCTTCACTTGGGGCCGGGGATGGGGTGGTGGGGATTGAGAGGTGATCCCAAGTCGCTGTCGGTGCAGTGGGGGATGGCGTGGTTATGGGCTGGCCTCGGGCTCCAGGGTTAGGTGCAGCCCAGGCGGGTGGCGCTTCCGTTGTGCTGTGTGTTGGGAGCCTCGGGGGCCCCGGGGAGCATGCTGGTGCCCTCCCATCGCTGTCTCAGCATCACAGGGCTGCCATTGCTCCAGATGTCATGCATGGATCACCGAGAGCTGCCCCACCAGGCCTGGACTGGCTGTTGGTTCTGGGGGACACTTTGCGGGTTCTATGAAATGGCACCAGTGTGTGTGGAGAAAGGGGTGAGGCTTGACTAAGTCAAGCAAGGACAGTTTGGATGTTTTCTGAGTTTTCTCTTAATTCCTGCATCTGAGGGAATTAGAAGGAGGCATTCAAGGTTCATCTGAAGACTCTCTGGGCCTCCTCCTGACCTTCCCGGTTAGACTTGGCCATAGAGAAATGGAGTCATAACGGGGTGTGGTGGCGCATGCCTGTAATCCCAGTACTTGGGAGGCTGAGACAGGAGGATGGCAGGTTCAAGGCCAGCCTCAGCAACTTAGTGAGGCCTTTAGTAATTTAGTGAGATCCTGTTTCCAAATAAAAAATAAAAAGGACTGTGGGTATAGCTTGGAAGTGGAATGCCTCTGGGGGTTCAATCCCCAGCACCACACACACACATTATCATCATCATCATCATCATCATCATCAATCATCATCAAAATCATAGAATAAAATAGGGCTGGGTGTGTGGCTTGGAAGTAGAATGCCCCTGCGTTCAATCCCCTGTACCCTCCAAAAAATAAAAAAAAAGCCCAAAATAAAAATAGAAAGGAAGCCGGGTGTGGTGGCTCACGCTTGTAATCCTAGTACTTGGGAGGCTGAGACAGGAGGATCACAGGTTAGCAGCCAGCCTCAGCTACTTAGTGAGGCCCTCCGCAACTTAGTGAGACCCTGTTTCAAAAATAAAGAATGAAAAATAGGGCTGGGGGGGGGTATAGCTCAGAGGTAGAATGCCCCTGGGTTCAATCCCCGGTACTGCAAAAAAAAAACCCCAAATAAATAAAAAAAATTTTAAGAAATAAATAAAAATAAAAAGGAAGCTGGGCATGGTGGTGCATGCCTGTAATCCCTGTATTTGGGAGGCTGAGACAGGAGGATCACAGGTTCAAGGACAGCCTCAGCAAGTAGTGAGACTCTCATCAACCTAGCGAGACCCTGTTTCAAAATAAAAATAAAATAGGGCTGGGCTGTAGCTTGGAAGTAGGATGCCCTGGGTTCATTCCCCAGTACCACAAAAATAAATAAATAAATGAATAATAAAAAGGGCTGGGGGTATAGCTCAGAGGATGCTCCTGGGTTACATTCCCAGTACCACATATGCACACAAAGAGTGTTGAGCTTTTTGATCTCTGCCAAACCCTGGGACTGATATATCCCCATCTTATGGACAAAGAAGTCGAGGGTCACAGGCTTAGTAACTTGGGCAGCATGGGGCCAGCAGCGGGCACCTCACCATCTGCCAAGCGAGTCCTTTCACTCAGACTGCGCTGCCTCCACGTAGGGTGAGGCTGAGGGAGCACTCACCGCGGGCCAGCACTGCCCTGGGCACTTCTACATGAACTCCTGTCCTTGCAACCCAGCAGCCCAGGTGTTCTAGCAGTAGCTTCACTTCGTAGCTCAAGTAATTTGCTTGGAAGCCTCACAGTTAGCACTGGCGGATTCCAGAGTGCCTGTGTTAGCACTCTCGACTCTCCTGCCTCCCAGAATCACTTCCAGGCGCTCTCTCTGGCTGTGTGGTGGCTTGGGGTTCAAATTCTGGTTGGAAGGAGGGGCTGTAGTGGGCCTACTTTATTTCTGTCTGCACAGAGTTCAAGCTGAAGAAGATGTGGAAGAGTCCCAATGGAACCATCCGGAACATCCTTGGGGGGACGGTCTTCCGAGAGCCCATCATTTGCAGAAATATCCCCCGCCTTGTCCCTGGCTGGACCAAGCCCATCATCATTGGCAGGCATGCTCACGGTGACCAGGTAGGCCAGGCCAGGGGACAGTCCATTGGCCTGGGGCCCCAGGGCAGCCCTGGGCCTGACTGTCCTCCCGTCTCTGCAGTACAAGGCCACAGACTTCGTGGTAGACCACGCTGGCTCCTTCAAGATGGTCTTCACCCCCAAGGACGGCAGCGGCACCAAAGAGTGGGAGGTGTTCAACTTCCCCTCGGGCGGTGTGGGCATGGGCATGTACAACACTGACGAGGTGAGCCTCCACCCCACCCCACGCCCGACTTCTCTCCATCTCTGTCTTGTGCTGTCCTCACTTCGGTGTTGGCTTCATTCTCAGGCCAGCAAGAGGCAGAGGTGAGCAGGGGTAGTTCCAGGCTTATCCCTTGCCTACTTGGAATAAGCCTTATCCCAGCCACATGGCCCAAGAATTGGGGAGGGGGAAGCCGGGTGTAGTGTCACCCAATACTTGGGAGGCTGAGACAGGAAGATGGCAGTTTCAAGGCCAGCCTCAAGCAACTTAGCGATACCCTGTTTCAAAATAAAAAATAAAAAGGATTGGGGTGTAGCCTGGAGGTAGAATGTGCCTGGCTTCAACCCCAGTACCACTGACAAAAGAACTGGGGAGGAGGTAGCTTTCCAAAGTAAAGTTGGGGGGCGGCTTGTTCCCCGAAGTTCACAAGGATATAATGAACCCACAGAAACAGCGGATGCCAGCTGGGCGTGATGGTGCACACTTGTAATCCCAGTACTTGGGAGGCTGAGACAGGAGGATCGCAGGTTCAAAGCCAGCCTCAGCAATTTAGTAAGGCTCACATCAACTTAGTGAGACCCTGTTTCCAAATAAAAATAAAATAGGTCTGGGGGTGTAGCCTAGAGGTAGAAGGTCCCTGGGTTCAATCCCAGTACCAAAAAAGAAAGAAAGTTCAAGGCTAGCTTCTGCAAATAGCAAGACCCTATTTCATAAGTAAATAAATAAAAAGGACTGAGGGTGCAGCGGTAGAGGGTCCCTGGGTTTCATCCCCAGTACTGCAAAAAAAAAAAAAAAGAAAAGAAAAGAAAAAGAAAACAGCAGATGCTTCACAGAGGCCAGGGTTAATAGTTGTGTGGAGGTCAGGGACACTGTTCCTGGAGAGCTGGGCCTGGGAGAGCTGTCATTCCCCCGGCCGGGGACCATGCCAGGCCCTCTCTTTCCCTGCAGTCTATCTCGGGTTTTGCGCACAGCTGCTTCCAGTACGCCATCCAGAGGAAGTGGCCGCTGTACCTGAGCACCAAGAACACCATTCTGAAAGCCTACGATGGGCGCTTCAAGGACATCTTCCAGGAGACCTTTGACAAGTAACAGCCTCTTCCTTCGCTGCTTCCCAAGGACTCCACAGCCTCCCACCTCCCCTGTGTCGTCCTGTCCTGCCCGGGGGTGGGGGTGGGGGGCAGGGGTCATTTGCTCAGCTCTGGGGCTCAGGGAGGGGTCCCCGACCTGCTAGCCTCCCGTCCTCTCCCCACAATCAGCCCTTTTGCTCCCAGGCACTACAAGACTGACTTTGACAAGAATAAGATCTGGTATGAGCACCGGCTCATTGATGACATGGTGGCCCAGGTCCTCAAGTCCTCAGGTGGCTTTGTGTGGGCTTGCAAGAACTACGATGGAGATGTGCAGTCGGACATCCTGGCCCAGGGTAGGCTGGGAGGGCCGACTCCCCGTGGGGATGGACCCCCGGGGAGATTTTCAAGTCCTTTGGGAAAGAAAACTCTAGACTGGTAGCAGGATTCATTGCAGGCTCCCATGTGGACAGCAGGGGGCAGGAGCGCCCTGACATCTGAGCGAGAGAGGCCCCCAAACTAGGTTTGGACTGGTGTGTACTAAGGCTGCCCTCCTAGAGAAGAGGGCCCAGGAACTCAAGCCTCAGAGGGCCAGGTTGTCAGTCCTGAGGTTGTTCCTGTCTGTGTTGGGGCCACTTGACTGTCTGGCAACAGTGGGAAAATGATGCTCTTTAAATGGTGGAAGTATATTCTGCAGAGTGGACCTCAGGGATGGAGGAGGAGATGGGGAGATGGCAAACCCCCAAGCCTCAGAGTGTCCTGAAAGACAAATTGGATTGCAGCAGAAAACATGGGCGAGGCTATTAGACAATGGTGAAAGCAGCCCGATTGTGTGGGCAACCAGAGCAGGAAGGTGGCGGGAGCAGCTGCCGAGAAGAGGGAGCCTAGGACAGGTTTCGATGGATGGGCAGAGGTTGCCCAGCACAGTGGCACAGGCTTGTGATCCCAGGGACTTGGGAGCCTGAGGCAGGAGGATTGCAAGGTCAAAGCCAGCCTGAGCAATTTAGTAAGACCCGGTCTCACAGTAAAGTAAAAGGTGGGTGTGGTAGCGCATGCCTGTAATCCCAGTATTTGGGAGCCTGAGAGAGGAGTCTTGCAGGTTTAAGGTCAACCTCAACAACTTGGCAAGATCCTGTTTCAAAATAAAAAATAAAATACGAGCTGGGTGTGGTGGCGCACACTTGTAATCCCAGTACTTGGGAGGCTGAGACCGGAGGATCGGGGTTCGCGGCCAGCCTCAGCTACTTAGCGAGGCCCTCTGCAACTTAGTGAGACCCTGTTTCAAAATAAAGAAAAAAAATAGGGCTGGGTATAGCTCAGAGGTAGAATGCCCTTGGGTTCAATCCCCAGTACCACAAAAAAAATAAAATAAAAATTAAAAAAATGAAAAGGGCTGGAGTATAGCTGAGAGGTAGGATGCCCCTGGGTTCAATACCCAGTACCAGTAAAAAAAAAAAAAAAAGAATATAAAGACTTGGTGAAGCCGGGCGTGGTGGTGCACTCTTGTCATCCCAGTACTTGGGAGGCTGAGACCGGAGGATCAGGGTTCATGGCCAGCCTCAGCTACTTAGTGAGACCTCCACAACTTAGTGAGACCCTGTTTCAAAATAAAGGATAAGCCGGGCGTGGTGGCGCATGCTTGTAATCCTAGTACTTGGGAGGCGGAGACTGGAAGATCCCGGTTCGCGGCCAGCCTCAGCTACTTAGTGAGGCCCTCCGCAACTTTGTGAGACCTGGTTTCAAAATAAAGGATAAAAAATAGGGCCCGGGGGTGTAGCTCGGAGGTAGAACGCCCCTGGGTTCTATCTCCGGTACTGCAAAATAAATAAATAAGTAAATAAAGGATAAGAAATAGGGCTGGGGGTGTAGCTTAGAGGTTGAGTGTCCCTGGGTTCATCCCCAGTACCACAAAAAAAAAAAAAAAAAGAGTTGGTGACCATGACAGTCCCAGTAAATATGGCAAAGGGCTCTCCCACAGCAAACATTCGGAGACAGTCGTCTTCCTATGGGATCGCCTACCTCTTCTTGCCCGTCTCAGCCCTTACTTTGGTGCTGCAGAGTTGCTTTCAAAGCCCTGGAGTCCTTGAGGACAGAGGTCATCTGAGCTGACATCTGGATTCAGGATCATTTGGGACCAAGTCACAGAGCTTGAAAGTGGCCTCAAAGCAGCAGAAAAAGCGGTCGTTGTGGCCTGGGTGGCAGCAACTTTATTTTTTCTGCTTGGCATGGCCTTCTGGGAGGCCCTGGACTCTGTGGGGGCTCTGGGGTGCCTAGAGGTGGGGACCCAGATGTGCACCCTAGGGGGCCTCCTGCCCTTTGCTAGCCCTGGAGACCCAGAGCCAGGGCGGAAGAACCCTGGGCAGTCCCTGCCCTCCTGGGTCCAGCTGGGGTTGGGGGGACTCCAGCCAAGGGGCCGCTACGATAGCAGGTAAAGGGGCAGGTGGGGTCCCCCAGGGGTCTGAGTTGAGGTGCCAGCACCAAGAGCAGGGTCTCCTGCCCCCCCCAGGCTTCGGCTCCCTTGGCCTGATGACGTCGGTGCTTGTCTGCCCGGATGGGAAGACCATTGAGGCCGAGGCTGCTCATGGGACGGTCACCCGCCACTATCGGGAGCACCAGAAGGTGAGTGTGGGGCACCTGGCTGCGCAGTGCCCATCCACTGCAGGGGCCAAAGTCCTGATGGCTGGGAGGACTAGCCTGACCCAGCAGTGCAGAGGTGGGCAGCTACTTGTGGGGGGCCTTCTCTAGAGCCGGCTTGATTCTTGACCTCCTGTGGTCCCGTTTCCAGGGCCGGCCTACCAGTACCAACCCTATCGCCAGCATCTTCGCCTGGACGCAGGGCCTGGAACACCGGGGGAAGCTGGATGGGAACCAGGACCTCATCAGGTGAGCGCAGGGGCGGGCCCGGGCTGGCTCAGGGCAGGCTCCAGGTCCTGGCCCTGCTCAGATGGGGTCTCCTCCTTCCCCCATCCCTGCAGGTTTGCTCAGACTCTGGAGAAGGTGTGCGTGGAGACCGTGGAGAGTGGAGCCATGACCAAGGACCTGGCCGGCTGCATCCACGGCCTCAGCAAGTGCGTGGCCCTGGGCATAGTGCAGGGACGGGCTTCTGAGCACGGGAGGGAGCCAGGGGACCCCGCAGAGGCACTCTGTAGCCCTGAGGAATGGCTCAGGTTAGACCTCCCCAGGCCCAGGCTCAGAGCTCCCTCCATCCCTGCCCGAACCATCTCTCAGCTTCTCCCAGGACAGCTTGTACCCACTTGCCTGTCTCTATCAGGTTCATGCCGAATTCACTGTGGCCCTTTGGCGGTGGGCCCTTTGGCGGTGGGCATAGGTAGACTGCGGCCTGAGCCTGGGTGGAACGAGAAGGCCCTCTGATGTCCAGGCTCAGGCCGTGCTAGCGGGGAGGCCTGCCGCCGCCCCTGACGTGAATGGCCTTCTCTTGTTAGTGTGAAACTGAACGAGCACTTCCTCAACACCACGGACTTCCTGGACACCATCAAGAGCAACCTGGACAGAGCTCTGGGCAAGCAGTAGGGGGCGCTGCTGCTCAGAGGCGGAGGAGGACAGGCCAAGCCCCGAGGGTCCCCCGCCGCGGTGGAGGGTGAGCCTGGCCGCCCCTCTCCAGAGGCCTTTCTAGGGGACGTATTTTTATAAGGAAGATGTTTTTAAAAGTATGTGTGCACTTCCCCTCATGGTGAGGCAGGAACGGTGTGCTTTACCTCAGCCGGGCAGTATGTTTTGCATATTGGCGTTTATATTGCCTTTGGTACACAAGGTGCCATATTTAGCAACTAAAGAGTTCTTCACAAAATTGTCTGCTGTGTTTGTCCCTGAGGGGAAGGAGGCAGGGGGCCCAGAGCAGGGGCCCTCACTGAGCTGTTGCAGTCCACCAGGGACTGGCTGGGACATCTCAGGCTGTCACAGGAGCGGGCCAGGCGGCGGGTGGCTCCGGCATTCTGCAGGGTGACCTGAGGAGCTGCTGGGACTCTCCAGACAGGCCTTGGATTTCCTGGAATTTCCTAGCATGATCCATTACGCCTGGCTCTGTTTTGGGATTGTATCACTTCTGGATTCACTGGATATTTATTATTTTTTCTCCATTGGTTTTAATCTTCTAAGCATCTCCAGACCTTTATTTGCCCCTTAACAGGGCTTGGCTGGTGCCTGCTTTGTGGGGTGGTCTTGGGTTGGCAGGGCCTGTGTGTAGAGGGGCCCCCTGTAGTCCAGGCCGTGGTTCCCAGACTTGGCTGTGTTTTCACACTTTGGCAAAACTAGAAAAGAAGGTGATGAAATCTGCTGCAAAGCTACATCTACTCAATTTAAAGCATTATCCTCTATGCAGTGACTGTTTTTATTTATTTTTGGTGGCACTGGGGATTGAACTCGGGGGCGTTCTACCTCTGAGCTACACCCTCAGGCCTATTTTTTTGTGAAATAGGGTCTTGCTAAATTACTGTGCATCTGCCATCCTCCTGCCTTAGCCTCCTGAGTAGCTGTACTCACAGGTGTGTGCAACCACACGTGGTTTATAATACCTTTTTTTTTTTTTGGTACTGGAGATTGAACCCAGGGGCATTCTATCTCTGATCTACACCCCCAGCCCTTTTTAGTTTTTTATTTTGAAACAGGGTCTTGCTAAGTTGCTGAGGGTTTCACCAAGTTGCTGAGGCTGGCCTCTAACCTATGATCCTCCTTTCTCAGCTTCCCAAGTACTGGGATTACAGGCCTACACCACAAACAGCTCTTTATATAACATTTATTTTGTCTTAGGTATGACAAGTAATCTAGAGATAATTTAAAGTATATGGGGCTGGGTGTGGTGGTGCATGCTTGTAATCCCAGTACTTGGGAGACTGAGCCAGGAGGATCGCAGGTTTGCAGCTGGCCTCAGCTACTTCTTGAGTCCTTCCACAACTTAGTGACACCCTGTTTCAAAATAAAGAATAAAACATAGGGCTGAGGGGTGTAGCTCGGAGGTAGAATGCCCCCCTGGGTTCCATCCCCAGTACCATACACACACACTAAAATAATAAATAAATAAATAAATAAATAAATAAATAAATGGGAAGCCAGGAATGGTGGTGCACACTTGCAATCCCATTACTTGGGAGGCTGAGAAAGGAGGATCACAGGTTCGAGATCAGCCTCAACAACCTAGCAAGCCCCTGTGTTTCCAAACAAAAAATAAAAAGGGCTGGGGAGCTGGGCATGGTGGTGCGTGCTTGTAATCCCAGTACTTGGGAGGCTGACCGGAGGATCTGGGTTCGCGGCCAGCCTCAGCTACTTAGTGAGGCCCTCCGCAATTTAGTGAGACCCTGTTTCAAAAAGAATAAAAAATAGGGCCGGGGGTGTAGCTTGGAGGTAGAATGCCCCTGGGTTCCATCCCCAGTACCACAAAAAAAAAAAAAAAAAAAAAAG
>PVJS01062358.1:0-10755 GCA_004027185.1 Glis glis | reverse complement strand
CACTCTCTCTCTCTCTGACACTATATATATGTATTTTCTATTCGACTCAGTTATTTATAATGAAAGATTTTAATATAACTAAATTTTGAGCTTCACCTAATTATTTCATTCTTAGAAAAAGTGTGTTCACTCTTTGTGTGCATGTGTTTTCATTTGTTTGTTTTGGTTTGGGATGCTGGGGATTGAAATCAGGGCCTTATGAATGCTCGGCCAGTGCGCTACTACTGAGGTACATCCCTAGCTCGTGTTTAATCTTAATAACAGATACTGTTTGACAATGCTTTTGTCAATACATTACTCTAACTTTTGGATCTTTGTTCTGTTCATAATCTTCAGTGTTTTTGTAGGAAATCTTTTGTGTTGATTAATGGATATCTTTAAGTCTTGCCATATCAATGGTGTAATTATATCCATCTTTGAAATATTAAAAGTCTAACCAAGAATAATTTGCAGAAAGTCATATCTTGGTATTTGCAAAAATAAGTCCTGGAAATGATTTACCTCCCCCCTCCTGAATACACAGTTCCAAGGGAAAAATAATTGGAGATTTGTTTTTAAGCAATGTATAAAGTTTGCATAAGGGAGAGCCTAGAATGATGGGAAGAGCAAAGTTAGGTGGACCCGAATTAGAATTTGGCTTTATCACTTAGTTATGCATTCTTGGTCAAAAGACTTAACCTTTCTGTTACTTAGTTTCCTCATCTGTAAAATAGGGGTAAGTCTACCTTTTAGGTGTATTGTGGGGGCATAGAGTTAGGTTTGTAAAAGCACTGAATATAATCTATGGCTCTTAGTAGGTTCCCAGTACATGGCAACTTAAAAACTTACCCTGGAGTGAAAAAGAAGAGTGAGTTCAATCTGGCAAGGAATTTTTGTGTGTGTGTGTTACTGGGGATGGAACCCAGGGGCATTCTACCTCCAAGCTACCCCCCCCAGCCCTATTTTATTCTTTAATTTTGAAACAGGGTCTCGCTAAGTTGCGGAGGGCCTAAGTTGCCCAGGCTGGCTGCGAACCTGCAATCTTCCTGTCTCAGCCTCCCAAGTACTGGGGTTACAAGCGCGCACCACCATGCCTGGCTCTGGCAAGGAATTTGAAATGTTCTGTTGTATGTATGATATAAAAGAATTGATCACACTTTCAGTATTAAAGAATCAATAATACTGAGTAATGATATATTTTTTAAGGCAAGAAATGTCAGAATGTGGCTTTCCCTGTTGATTTGGTGGTTGATTTTGTATAAAGTAGGCTATGTATGTTGCCCACAGATCAGGCAGTTTCACATTCTTCATGGTACATAAGAGAGGCAGTTGGTAAAGGGGCAAGAGGAAATCAGTGACTTTCTTTAGAAAGTTAAAAAGATTGCCATCCAAAACACACACTTGTTTTGAGGTTGAATGACGGTTAATTTGTGGTTAACATGAATTTTTTAGAAATTTAGCCCAAGAAGTGGTTATAAAATATGTACCTAAAACTACACTTTAGTTTTCAGAAGTTTAATTTATTAGCCTCCAATAACTTAAAGTAACAACCATCAGACTACTTTAATGAATTGGACAGCATTTGAATTGAGAATAGTAATTTCTATAAAATATTTCATAGGGCTAAATTTTTATTTTTATTTATAGTCAAGACATGAGATTGAATGTTTATGATGTAGAATTACTTGTATATCTTGCAAATTATTTTCTAGTTTTTTCTTAATATTCAGACATTTTTTTCTCAGTGAGTGATAACTACATAGAATATATTAACTGATTGCATTTTTAAACTACACTCATTTATTAACATGGTAAAATTAAAAAACAATATAACGAAGAGAATTCAGAGGTTTTTATTTTTGAACCTTGGCATCATTTTTTTGAATATTGGTTTACAGGAACATATTATTTTTGTACCTTTGAGTTATTCAAGTTACAGAGACATTAAAGCAAAGCAGGCATTTCCTGTCTCTCAAGAAGTTCTAGTGTCTTCACTCAAACACTTTGAAAGTGATTTGGATAAAAATAGTGACACAGCTTTATCTAAGCACACATACACACAAATGCTTCCTATTAAACATCTTAAGTATTTAAATTTTCTTGATTTACTTTAGACACTCATGTGATGAAGAACTTGAGCAGCAGCAAATTTTTGTATGGTTTGATCATGTGATATTAGTATTCATACAGTGCTGCTTTTGATCTTGGAGGTAATCCCTTGTAATCACAAACTTTAAAGAACATTAAGATTATACTTTCTAAATTGATATATTTTGCATTAGTAAAAATACACAGGATTAGAAATGACACTGTATAAAACTCATTTAGATTTTTTTCTTGTTTACATTTGGCTTTGTAGTTAATATTTTGAGTTTTGGTTGTTTATATACTGCAGGCTGGTAGTTTCTTTTTAAATAGTGTACTGTGTATAAAATTATAGGTTAAATTTGCTTGAGCATGTTTTATCTTTTATGCCCTCTAATCTTTTATATTTTGAAAATGGTATTTTTTCCATCTTATGATATAAAACTTTTGTGTATCAAAGGGAGTCCTCATAGGAATGGAAATTACTGTTATTGTTTGTTAAATAGGGTTTATTCATATATCTGTTCAGTGCTCTAGTTTGATTTTTTTGCAGAAGCAAAGAAATTGTATCTTCACATTCTGCAATACTATTAAGAAAACTGATAGGTTAAAATACTAAAAAAATAGTCTTTTCTAATTAGTCATGATTGCTTATATAAAATAATTGATCATGCTAACAGGTTTTACTAGGTTGCTTTTGTGGTGCTTTGCTGAGAAAACATCTCATTTTGATGTATGAAACAACATGCTAGATTTTCTGTGGGAAAAGCAAAGTATTCTCTCCTCAATGGCTTAGCAAGGTGGGTGATAATACAGAAGTCAGTGGAAAGTTTTAATTTAAAACTGTGGTTTTTTTGGTCTTAAATTATCCTTTACAAAACAGTTTATGTAAGAAATTGTTTAGACATTATTACATTTTTGAGGGAACCAGTGAAAAATTTGAAAACAGATCTTTTTTAGTTGATTTTATCTATATACACATACATATATATTGTTATTGTGGTGGTTCTGGGGATTGAACTCAGGAGCACTCTACCTCTGAGCTGCACACCCAGCCCTATTTTTTTAATTATTTTTAAAAAATTTGAAATGGTCTCACTAAGTTGTGGAGGGCCTCACTAAGTAGCTGAGACTGGCTGCAAACCTGTGATCCTCCGGTCTCAGCCTCCCAAGTACTGGGATTATAAGCATGCACCACCACGCCAGCTCTAGTTGATTATATTTTAAAAATTTTAGTATTTGAAGATACCAATAAAGTATTGTCAATCTTGTGATAATGACATTGTGGTTATGTGAGAAATAATCTATACTTTTCATCTGTTATAAGTCTATAGGGTGAAGTGACAGGAGGTCTGGGACAGGGGAATAAACAGCAAAATTTGATAATTTGTTTTGCCTTGGTCATGTCTATAGGGGGGTCATTATTCTATTTTTACGTCATTTGTATATGTTTATAAAATTCTATTATAAAAATTAGTGAGAGATTACCAGGGGCTGGAGGAGGACTGTTGAGGAATTACTGTTTAATTGGTACGGTTTGTTTTTGAAATGATGAAAGTTCTGGAAGTGAAAGTGGTGACGATGGTACATTATAAATGTACTTAATGACACTGAATCGTACAATTAAAAATGGTAAATTTATGCTATGTATGTTTTAAAATAATAAATCAATAAAAAAGAGTCACAATAACAGTGATCCCTGAGAACCACCATACTTTTGGGAAAACCTTTTAGCACATGGTAATGGGTAGGAGGGGAATGGAAACGAAGGAGGATGGATGGGGTGTTGTGTGTTGCTGAGCTGGTGGCTCCTGCAGGGAAGCACTCAGACCTTTGGGGTTGGAGGGCTGATAAATTGGCTCTTTAAATGTCTTGGCAAGTCAGGCTTGGTGGTCACACACCTGTAATTCCAGGACTTGGAGGCTGAGACAGGAGGATCACAGGTACAAGGCCAGCCTCAGTAACTTAGCAAGACCCTCAGCAACTTAGTGAGACCCTGTTTCAAAATAAAAATTAAAAAAAGAGCTGAGAGTGTTGCTCCATGGTAGAATGACCCTAATACAATTCCCAGTACTGGGAAAAAAAAAAAGTCTTGGAGAGCACCTCTTCTTCTTTTCTTACTAACTTTATCCTCCTTTGGGATGGAGAGGAGGAAGGAAAAGCACTCACGTCAGCACTCCATTAGAGGGCTTAGGTTCTAGAGTAGTGTTCTAAATGTAGGTTAGTGGTTTGTGAGAGTAGTTTAGTGCACTGCTGTCAACATTTTTTAAGTTAGAAAATATCAAGTGTGTTATGCACAGTAAATATAAATGTGGTTATTTCAGTTACATAGCATGTAGAGTTGTGATATGAAACATATTCCTTAGAGCAGGGTATTGTTTTGAGGAGGAGGAGTGTACAGGATATGGGTGGCCATATAGCAACTAGAAAGCAAACGTCAAGTTTTACACAAAAGGGCTTGGACAAATACAGCATTTTGCCCTGTTTTCATACATTAGACAACTGGGAGAAGCAGTTGACCAAGATCTGACAAGGCTATTTCATCATCAGAGATTGATAAACCATGCACAGAGTGAGGGGAGTAGGTGGAATGGTAGCTTGGAGATGCTGATCTTATTTTTGGCTCTTTGTATCAGTGAAAAATATATATCAGTTGGTACTTATCACTTTTTGAGTTAGGCCCTTCATTGTAATCTGTTTATTTGCAGAACCTGAGCATAGCAGATGCTAAGTAAAGCTCTCTTTATATTTGCACAAGTATTGTTTTTGTTAAAAATGTCTGAATGTTTGCTAATATTAAATAAAGATTACTTAAAATATTAGCTATGGACTGTCTTGTTTTAGTCTTTGAAAAATAATTACTGAGCCAGGCATAGTGGCACATGCCTGTAATCCCAGTACCTGGGAGGCTGAGACAGGAGAATTGCAGTTTCAAGGACAGCCTCAGTAACTTAGTGAGACTCAGCAACCTATTAAGACCCTGTTTCAAAATAAAAAATAAAATAGGTTGGGGGTGTAGCTCAGAAGTAGAATGTCCCTGGGTTCAATCCCCAGTAACAACACACACACACACACACACACACACACCACCACCACCACCACCACCACCACCACCACCAACAACAACAACAACAACATCAACAACAAAAATCATAGATGTTCCCTCTGCTCTAGAGGTATTTTGTTTCCTGAAATATTGTATAGATTATGAGTGAATGATATATATCAGTCTTGTTCTATCAAAGTAATTTAATATGGTGATTATATGAGAGGGGAGTTGAGAAGACCTGTAATATCAGGTGTTAT
Organism: Glis glis; assembly: GCA_004027185.1. Lineage (NCBI taxonomy): Eukaryota > Metazoa > Chordata > Mammalia > Rodentia > Gliridae > Glis > Glis glis. The sequence continues at coordinate 5,385 of PVJS01062358.1, read as the reverse complement.
AACTGAATTGTTTGTAAACTGCATTTATTCCTTATCTTTAAGGTGACTCTTTTCAACTTTGATATTTTACGATCTTAAAAAATGTATGAAATATTTTTGATGGATAAACATAAATCTTTTAAACTGATTAATCTAGTTGGATTTGTCTTAAAAAAGGACTGAGCCTTGTGGATTTGAATGATAAGTCACTGACAGGAGGTCTTTAACATTTTTTTCCCTTCTGAACAGATGTCTTGGCCTGCAAAGACTCCAAATCCCATAATCCTTCCAATTTTCCCCTCTACTAAATAAGTTTTAAAAAAGTGACATTTTTATTGTAAGTGATTGACTTAATTCAGGCAAATATTGCAGCTGAGTAAAGACTTCATCCCAATGAGGAATACTTTGGTATGAATAAAATGTTAGATTCTTTATTTTTACTCTTAAGAATTTAATACATGATGTTCTCTCTCTCTCCCCGTATCTGTATTCTGAATGTTTTTGTGTAATAAACTTTCTTCAGTTAAAACTTTTGATGCTCTACTATGCTGAATTGTTAAACTATTTGATATATTCTTTCAAAAATGGCATTTAAAACCAGTCAAGATTCAGGTAGGAAATCATAACCACAATAGGTCATTCAATAGAGGAAAGTTAATCCAGAAACTAGCTCCACAGATAATGGAATTGCTTAGGATCCCAACTAGGAACTGTGAGACAACCCAGATATTAACCACAGATGGAAGCCTGCATGCTACCATTAGGTCTGGAGGGAAGATGAGAAGAGGTGGTTTGTCAAAGTCCAAAGACCAGGGTTCAGTGGAGAAAACAGAGCCATAGTAGGGTCGCATCGTGGAAGCTGGTCATTACAGGGCTGAATGATCTGGAGGGAACTGGGGTTACAGAGGAGACAGCTTCTGCCAAGGATGCCCCAGAACGTAGGGAAGGAGAAGGAAAAATACTGGTTTCTCTCCCTGCTGCCTTCTAGTTACCCATCAGTGTCTCCCCACTGTCCAGATCTTCCTGGACAAATTATTGCAAATGGTAAGGTTGCTTGGGAAACGCAGATACCTGCGATACAGAGCAGCAGGGTAAGTCTGGAGAGTGGATCTGAATGCAGTTTAGTTGACCAGCTCAACAACTGCCTTGCCAGTGTATAATATTCATCAATATGCCCACATGCCTGTGCAGCACTAGATACTAAGATGATTTGGGCCAGGGGAAAACTATAATTTCTTTTTTTTTTTTTTGTGGTACCGGGGATTGAACCCAGGGGCATTCTACCTCCAAGCTACATCCCCAGCCCTATTTTTTATTCTTTATTTTGAAACAGGGTCTCACTAAGTTGCGGAGGGCCTCACTAAGTAGCTGAGGCTGTCTGCGAACCTGTGATCCTCTTGTCTCAGCCTCCCAAATACTGGGCTTACAAGCGTGCGCCACCACACCCGGCAGAAAACTCTGTTTTCAAATAATGGAAAAATAATTCCCTAAAAACCAATATTAAGAGTAGCACTTAAGTTTAGTTAAAACAGTTACTGGGTGGTATTGTAGTATTAGGTAAATCAGTTATAAAGATGAAAACAATTGGTTCTTGGTTATATAGTATTCTACCTCTGAGATACACCCTCAGCCCTATTTTATTCTTTATTTTGAAACAGGGTCTCACTAAGTTGTGGAGGGCCTCACTAAGTAGCTGAGGCTGGCTGTGAACCTGAGATCCTCCTGTCTCAGCTTCCCAAGTACAAGAGTTAGTTTTAAAAAAATAATTTTAATTTCAATAGAATGCGTGATAAGTTAGAGATGAGCACCTTTTTTTTTGGAGGCACACAGGGCGACAGCCTTTAATCCAGTTTTGTAGTTTGTGGAACACTTGGAGCAGGTTAGGAAATTTGAGCCAAGCTTGGTCAGCCTTAATAAAGAAGGGTCTTTGCTGGAAGAAGGAAAAGCATGAGCACAAAAGCCCGAGAGCTTTAAGCATGTGTGTGAAACCGGAGTGTCGTGTTGTGGCATATAGGACCATAAAATGGGACTGGAGGGCCAGGGGGACGCCAGGTTATTTTTATTCTCAAGCTGACCTGGAGCTATTTGATAGGGTAGAAGAGTGGCCTGATTAACTTTGTGTTAGCTGTGTGTTTCCACAGGGTGTAGAAGATGAATTCAGGTATGTGTTGTACTATAGGTAGCAGAACTGTTGAGGTTATTGCAATATTCAGACAGCAGAGGAGGAGGAGGGATGGACATAAACTTTCAGTGGTTTCTTCTTTTATATCTTAAGCGATTCATTTCATCTTAAGTGCTTCCTAGTGTTAAGCTCTTAGCCCATGCCCTATTTTGATACATACTTCTTTTATGTTATTTGAAAGCTCAGTATAATAATATAACTAAAACAAAGATGGACAAATGCTATTTTGTTTTCAAATTGCACAGGGTGATATTCTGATACTTATTCTCCTTGAAAAATACCAGTCATAGGGCTAGAAACAGGAGTGAGTCAGGCTGCTCTCTAGAAGCAGGGATTGGAGGGACAAAGGAGGATGCAGTGTTGGAAGGGTGCTTTGCTTCTCTGGAGCCAGGTGACTACTATGTTACTCAAGTCTGATGGGATGCAGTAATTCCATGGGAACTTGATAAAAATTTCCAGTATTCCCTAATGTAGCTTCTGATACCGGAGAGTGACAGATTTGCAGTGTGACATTTAAGTTTAGTAAATATATCTTTTAAAATACCAAAATCCTGCATTTGAATAAGATCCATTTTACAAATTGATTTTAATGTATATTCTCTAATTTATTCTGATAATACATGTGAGATAGGTGTTATTAGTGTTATTTTCTCTTTTTTCTCACACATTCAAATCTAGGTTATCTTATTCAAACAGTAATAGGATTTCTACTATATCGTAGATGAGCAAGACAGGTTTTTCCCTCAAGAGTCTATAATCTGAGATAGTTTTAAGTCATAATACCAAGAGACCTAAGAAATAAGTTAAATAAGAAATATAAACACTGTATTGAGGGATTTTAAAGGAAGGCTTTATACTGTATCTAATTTTTCCAAGTTTTAATCTCTCTAAAACTGGCAAACATTTTAGAATTTGATGGCATCTTAGATTTTTGTTTTGTTTTTGTTTTTTTGGTACTGGGGATCGAACCCAGAAGCATTCTAACCTCCAAGCTATGCCTCCAGCCTGATTTTATTTCTTATTTGGAAACAAGGTCTCACTAGGTTGCTGAGAGCCTGAGGATGATAAATGTCTATAGATCTTGGAGGATGAGGAATTTTGTTAAGTGGGGAAAGTTCTAAGAAAAAGCAGCAGGCCTGAAAGCTGTGACCTGCTAAAGGGATGATAAATACTTTTGGGAGACTGACATTTGGGGCTCAAGAATGATGTAAGAGGTGATGCTAGGTAGGTGGGTTGGATCCATTTCTTGGGAGACTTTGAAGATGGAACTATAGAGAGGTGGAATTTCATTCTGTGAGTGGGAAGCTTCTGAAGGGTTGAGAAGGAGAAAGTATGGTGTGTTTTGACTTCGAATTTCTTGATTCATTTTGGAATAAGATGCTATTTTGGAGAGAAGAGGCATCGAAGGGCAGGAAATCATACTGTTTTGAAGTAATGGCTTGATTAATTGGAAGCATAAGAAAGAAAAATCATAGGAGGTAGAGCTGACAGGAATTGGTGACTGACTGTGGAGTTGAGGTGGGGGTGGCAAGGTAGAGAAACACCAGAGTTAGTAGCATGGGTGACTAGGACTGTAGCACCGGCTAGCTGAGACCAGCAGTGCTGGAGTAGGGAAATAAATCTGATCTGTGTGAGTGATGTGTCTCCTTCTGTCATGCATGTAGCAGGAATTGGGGAAATTCAGGTCTGGAGGTCAGAATAACAGTCAGGGCTGATAATAAAGATTTAGGAGATATCTGGTTTTAATTGAATGCATTTCAGGGGATGAGATCCTTGAGGAGAATAGATTATTACAGAGCCAAAGAGATCTATATTTTTCAACAGCTTTGAGATATAATTCACATACAAAATAGTATACAATCCAGTGTCTCTCAGTCATAGAGTTGTGTAACTACTACTACAATCAATTTTAGAACATTTTCATCATTCCTCCTCCCAATAAATCTTATATTGCTTTTTTCCACTTATCCAGAAAAGGCATTGGAATTTTGATAGGGATTACATTGAATCGGTAGATCACTTTGGGTGATATTAATATCATAACATTAATAAATATTCCTACTCATGAACATGGGATGTCTTTCCCTTTATTTAGGTCTTAGATTTGTTTCAGCAGTCTTTTATAATTAATTTTTCAGTTCAAATCTTTCACCTCCTTATTGAATTTATTTCTAAGTACGTTATTCTTTTAGATGCTATTATAAATGGAATAGCTCTCTTAATTTCCTTCTGGGGTCATTTAAAACAGATTTTTGAGTATCGTTGATACTGGGTGCAGCAACGTTGAAATTATTAGCTCTAGTACCTTTCTTATGGATTCTTAGGAGTTTTCAATAGATGAGATTATTTTATCTGTAAATAGAGGTAGTGTTTTACCTTGGTCCTGATTTGGATGGCATTTAAAATTTCTTCTTGTCTAATTGCTCCATCTAGGATTCCAGTATATTGCTGAATAGCAGTGGTAAAAGTGAGTGTCTTAGTCTTTTCTGATCTGTGAGGGAAAGCTTTCAGTTTTTTATCCCAGTGCCCTTTTTTATACTGAGGAAATTCCCTTCAGTTTCTCGTTTTCTAAGGTTTTTTTTTTTAACACAAAAGCTTGTTTGGATATTGTCAGGTGCATCAATTGATATGAAAAATCTATATCAATTGATATGATTGTGTTTTTTTTCCTTGTATTAAACTGTATTCCATTAATTTTCTTAGGTTGAGCCGTCCTTGCATTCCTGTGATAAGTCCCAATTGGCCATGGAATATATCCTTTTAATATCTGTTGTATTCAGTTTGCTAGAACTTTGTTGAGGAATTTTGCATTTATATTCCTAAGATATATTGGTCTGCAGTTTTCATGTGTTGTCTTTGTTGTTGGTATTAGTAATGCTGAGTAATTAGTAATTAGAATGAGTTTGGAAGTGTTCACTTCTCTTTAATTTTGGGAAAAAATTGAAAAGAATTTGTGTTGACTTTTTTTTTTTTTTTTGCGGTACCGGGGATTGAACGCAGGGGCGTTCTACCTCCGCGCTACACCCCTGGTCCTGTTTTTTATACTTTATTTTGAAACCGGGTCTCACGAAGTTGCGGAGGGCCTCACTAAGGACAGAGAGAGAGAGAGAGAGACAGGGAGAGAGAGAGAGAGAGAGCGCTGAGACTGGCCGCGAACCCGGATCCTCCGGTCTCTGCCTCCCAAAGTACTGGGATTACAAGCGTGCGCCACCACGCCCGGCCTG
>PVJS01062357.1:0-10757 GCA_004027185.1 Glis glis | reverse complement strand
CCGGGCGTGGTGGCGCACGCCTGTAATCCCAGTACTTGGGAGGTGGAGACAGGAGGATCCGGGTTCGCAGCCAGCCTCAGCTACTTAGTGAGGCCCTCCGCAACTTCGTGAGACCCGGTTTCAAAATAAAGGATAAAAAATAGGGCTGGAGGTGTAGCTCAGAGGTAAAACGCCCCTGGGTTCAATCCCCGATACCGCAAAAAAAAAAAAAAAAAGAAATAGTAAATATTTTAAGAGCTGGGTGTGGTGGTGCATGCCTATAATTCCAGAACTTGGGAAGCTGAGACAGGAGGATCGCAGGTTTGAGGCCAGCCATAGCAACTTAGCAAGACCCTGTTTCAAAATAAAAAATAAAAGCTAGTGGTGTAAGCTCTGTGGGCCATGTGATCTCTGTTGCAACTACCCCTCCCTGCCATTGCAGCCATCAAAACACATATTCAAGTGGGGTTGGTGTGTTTCCACAGAAGCTCATTTAATGCAGAAACAAGCTGTGGCCAGGTGTGGCCCACAGGCTGTAGTTTGTGGCCTCTGGTATAATGAGCCATCTAAATTGGGACAGGAGGGAAATTCACACCAAACAATAAACAAAGACAGGGAAGGTAGCGGGTGTGTGTATGGGGGGCTCTGTCTGAGACCTGCGGGGCCAGGGCTGGGAAGGAGGATGCAGGCGCAGTGTGCGTGTTTGAAGGAGTTGAGAGTGGCCATGGAGCTGCGAGGGGGAGGATGACGCTGTGATGATGTGATGCTGTGATGTGAGCAGACGTGGGCAGAGGCTGGCTCAGGCTGGCTGGCTGGGCCTCGCAGGCCCGGGTGAGGCGTCTGGCTGTTACTGGGAGCACTGGGAAGCACTGGAGAGTGAGCCACGGGCTGCTGTGATTTGGTTCCCATTTCCCAAAGACCCTCTTGGCTTCTGGGCGGTGAGCGGGGGAGGCTGTGTGGGGCGGGGCCCAGCTGGAGGGAAATGAGGCAGCCAGGCACGGGAAGGAGGTGGCTGGACTAAGGAGTGGTGGACAGATGGAGCCCCATGCTTGTCCCCTCTGAGGACTGTGGGTTTGCTGCATCTCGTCCGCTCCTGCGTTCCCAGGTCCAAGTCCTGGGGCTGGCACGCAGGAGGGGCTCAGGACAGCACCCGCGGGTGCTCAGTGCAGGAAGGCAGCTCAATGGTGTGAGGAGGACAGTTGAGCACTCCAGTCCTCCTGATCGCTTCCCTCAAAAGATGAGGGAAGAGGAAGCAAAATTGAACTCACAGGGCGCTGAGCGACCTGCCCAGCCTAGGATCTTACCGGGCTGCCCCACGCCGTTCAGTCGCACCATGAGGTGTCTGTGGTTGGGGGTGTAGAGGTGGACGTCTGACAGCACGGTGTCGCTTCTGAAGGTGACCTCGTCCATGGCCGGGCCCACGTTATCCGTTGTTCCGGAGACAGGAGCACCTGAGAGGCGAGAACTGGTCCTCAGGACGGCAGGTTCCTTCCTGCGGGCAGCAGTGTAGACACCCACCCAGGTGGCCAGTGGCTCCTCATCACCCCGGGGGAAAGCGCTTCCTTTTCCAGTTCCTGTTCAGTTTTTCCTAAGGAGATAGTCTGAGAGCCTTGGGCAAGGGAAAAGAATCCAGTTAGCATTTAACTATTATTTTGTTTGAGCTATATCCATTTTTGTAGTAACCTTTTCTTTATGGCAAGGAATCTGAGTTTTCATTTATTTTTTATTTTTGCGGTACTGGGGATTGAACCCAGGGGCATTCTACCTCCGAGTTACACCTCCAGCCCTATTTTTTATTCTTTATTTTGAAACAGGGTCTCACTAAGTTGTGGAGGGCCTCACTAAGTAGCTGAGGCTGGCCACGAACCTGCGATCCTCCCGTCTCAGCCTCGCAAGTACTGGGATTACAAGCATGTGCCACCATGCCTGGCTCCTGAGTCTCCATTTACAAACGATGATAAATTTCCTTTTTTTTTTTTGCCCAACTTTTTTTTGTACTGGGGATGGAACCCAGGGACATTCTACCTGGGGCTACACGCCCCAGACTTTTTATTTTCAAAATAAAATTTTTATTTTGAAACAGATCACACTAGGTTGCCGACAGTCTCACTAAGTTGCTGAGGCTGGTCTTGAACTTGTGATCCTCCTGTCTCAGCCTCTCAAGGACTGGGATTACAAGTGTGCACCACCACACCTGGCTTCCCCCAAATTCTTTTATTATGAAAAATTTCAAACGGACAAGAAAGTAACAGAAATAGCATAATAAACCCCCATATATCCAGTGCTTAGATTCAGTGATCATCAACATTTGCCATGGGTTTGCGCGGTCATTGCTATCTATCTAATATTTATAATTTATCTATCCATCCGTCTATCTGTTTGGGTTTCTTGTCCTTGAACTCTCTGAGAGTCCCCTGCCGACATCACAACACACTGCCCCTCAGTTCTACTTCAGCGGCTGTTTCCTAAGCAGCTTTTCCTACATGACCATAAGAACACTGGCCGATCCAGGACAATGCTTCCCTCATGTCACCTAAAACCCACATCATTGTCAATTTTCTCCACCTGGCCCCCGAGTGTTTTTCCTGCTCTTTTTCCCCAACCAGAATCCAATCACAATGTATGCTTTGCATTTAGTTGTTATGGTCCTTGAGTCTTTTTTTATCCTAGAAGCTGACATCACCTTCCCACATGACATTCCTAGGTTTAAAGCTTTCCTCTTAAATTAAAAAGTGAGGGGGCCGGGCGTGGTGGCACATGCTTGTAATCCCAGTACTTGGGAGGCTGAGACAGGAGGATCCGGGTTCGCGGCCAGCCTCAGCTACTTAGTGAGGCCCTCTGTAACTTAGTGAGACCCTGTTTCAAAATAAAGAATAAAAAACAGGGCTGGGGGTGTAGCTTGGAGGTAGAATGCCCCTGGGTTCGATCCTGGATACTGCCAAAAAAAAAAAAAAAAAAGTGAGGGAGGGGATTTAAAGGAAAAACAATGCAGGGACACACTGTGCAAGTGATATTTGGATATGGGGAAGATTATGGTGACAGGGCCATAACTAGAATGTGGAAAACCATACCTGAGTCCACCTGGTCCAAACCAGGATGGCTTTCCCTCCAACCCAATGTTCCACCTCATCAAACAGCAGCGGTATGATGGGCTTTGAAGCTGGGTAGACCAGGTATAAACCTAGCTGTGTGACCTGGGGAAAATCACTTCACCTCTCTGGACCTGTTTCTTCAGCTGTGTTTGGCTCATAGCAGGTGTTAATAAAATACCAGCAACTTCTCTGGCCTGGGGTTCCTTTCAGGTGTTTGACCCAGACCTGTTCATAACCCTGGGACATGGAACAGCAAAGGCTGTTCCAACACAATTTTTTTTTTTTTTTGTGATGGTACTGGGGATTGAATCTCTAAGCATTCTACCTCTAAGCCACACCCCCAGCCCTATTTTATTCTTTATTTTGAAACAGGGTCTCACTAAGTTGCGGAGGGCCTCACTAAGTTTCTGAGGCTTGCAGAGAACCTGTGACCCTTCTGTCTCAGTCTCCCATATTGCGGAGGGCCTCACTAAGTTTGAGGCTTGCGGAGAACCTGTGACCCTTCTGTCTCAGTCTCCCATATACTGGGATTACAGGCATGCACCATCACGCCGGGCTCAATTTTTTTTTTTACTATAATAGTAAGTATTATCATTATAGCAACATAATAACAATAATTACTAAAGAGTGTGCTGGGAAGATGGCAAAAGGCAGTGGTCAGTTTCTGTACTTAAGAACAGTGGGCTTGCTGGGACTGGATGGGTTTCCAGTTCTTCTCCTTGGGACAGAGCTAAGAAAGCAGACCCAGGCAGCAAATGGGAAACGCCCCCAGCCTAAGTTCTTCCCTGCAGCTAGGCTGACAGGTGTTCTCAGCTCTTCTAAGGCTGCGGGGGCCGGACGTGGACGCTGTCCTCCTCCTTCCTCTAAAGGTCTCCAGTCAGGGCTGTCGGAACAAGCAGTTTGCTGGGATCAGGGGGTTGAAACTCCTAATCTTTCTTCCTGCCAGGTGCCGCCCACTCATTCACTGAGCCGTTAGAAACTGGGTGCGACTCCATGAAGCTTCACGGCCAGACACTGGGTAGCGGACTGCAGGTGCGCAGACAAGGACGCTGGAGGAACCAAAGCGAGTGTGTAGGGAAATGTCTTGGCCTGGCCACGCTCCAGGGACCTCTCCCCGGGATCCCCTCGCTACCTGCCTCCTCTGTGGGTTAAGCACTGACCTCCGGAAAGGCAGTCACAGCTCAGGCATCGCCTTCCCTTCCTAATCCGACACCACGCGGGGCTGCCTGGACCCCGGACGGAAACTGAGACGAGGACATGGACCCCTCCCAACAGCTTAGAAGGGGAAACTGAGGCTGGGAGTAGGATCAGGCCTTACGCTTCCGGATCATGGCGATCCAGATCGCAAAGCCAGGCTCGGTGCTAGGAGGCGGCCTGTACCCCACTCCGTCCCGCCGCCTCTCCCAGGGCTTACCGGCCGCAGCCCCCAGCGCAGAGTCCCACCCAGCCCCTCACCACGGGACTCAGGGGGCCGCCATGACAGCCGGCCTGCGCAGGCGCGGCCCCGCCCCGTACGTCACTGGCCTGCGCCGCCGTGGCCACGCCCATCTGCCTGGCTGCGCATGCGCAGACACAGGCTGTTGTCCTTACTTCCGCCTGGGGGCGTGGCAGGCGCAGGTGGGGGCGTGGCCTGCCACCTGTCTGGGTCTGCTGCGGTGGCCTGCCCGGGTGGGGACGCCTCTGCACGAGGGTGTCCAAACTCTGTCCTCTAAAGGTCCCCCAGTACGACCCGGAGCCCGTGCTGTCAACCAGCGCGCCAGCTATTTATTATCAAAGTTGCTCCCGCTGTCCTTGCTCTTAGTGCTGGGGTGTGTGTGTGTGTGTGTGTGTGTGCATTATTATTAATAGTTGGTGGTTATTCACTCCTCCACTCGTGAAGTCTCCAACACCAGGACGAACCCAGGATCTCGGTCCTACTTGGAGTCCAAACAGGAAATGAAATCCCATGCAAATGTTCCACTTTAACCCACAAGCGTCCTGAAACCTGAACGTGTAGACCCCTAAGGGGCCCTGGAGGCCCTGGCTGGCCCATTTTCACGGCCTCTATTCCTCCACCTGCGGACCTTTGCAAGGGTTTTTTTTTCCTCTGGGCTCCAGGACTTCTGGAGCAGGGACCCCAGAGAGCACAGGCTGAGGGGAGCCCACGGGAGGCTTCAGACCTGGGTGAGCTTTATCCCTGTCCCTACAAGCAGGGTAGCGCTTGCACAGAACAGAGGGCATCATGGCCATGTCCTCCTGGCAAATGGACAGCAGGTTCTTTCTGGTGTGTGTGTGTGTGTGTGTGTGTGTGTGTGTGTTACTGGGGATTGAACTCAGGGGCGTTCTACCTCCAAGCTACACTCCCAGCCCTATTTTTAAAAATTTGAAACAGGGTCTTGCTAAGTTGCTGAGGCCTGACTTAAACCTGCAATCCTCTTGTCTCAGCCTCCCAAGTGCTGGTATTACAGGTGTGCGCCACCATGCCCATCCAGGCAGCAGGTTTCTAAGTGCAAAGCTGCCTACAAACGCGGCTACCTGTTTGCTGCAAAATCAGCATCAATCTGTTCTGCCCTCAACCCCAGTAGACACACACAGCCCAGAGGCACATTAATGTGCACAGAGACTCAGGCAGACACACTGACACATGCAGATGGACACACACAATATATCTCCACACAGATGTGCCGTGCCAGGACAGAAGTACACAAATGTGCATCTGTAGACCTGCAGACACCCCAAGAGTCACTGGGAGATATTTGTTCTTAAATATTTATCAGGTGTCTGCTATGTATCAGACCATTCCAGGTGTGGGGCAGGAGGGAAGAGGATAAAACAAGGAATGAGACAGACAAGACCCCCGCCCTCATCCCGGTGGGGAAGAGGCAGATGATAAGTGTATCATACAAGCACAGTGTGCCAGGTGGTGATGGGTGCTACAGAGAATGGGGTCGGGGAATGGAGGACGGTTGGATGGCCTGGGAAGGTCAGGCTGTTATGGTGACCGTGAGCAGAGGTACAAGTGAGGCGTGGGCCGTGCAGGCGTCTGGGGAGAGCATTCATGTAGAAGGGGAAATCTGGGCAAAGGCCCTGGGGCACATCTGTGTTATGAGTATTCCAGTGACAGCCTGGAAGTCAGCCCGGCTGGAACGCAGCGAGCCTGGGGAGGGGTGGCAGGCAACAAGGATGTAAAGGTAGCGAGGGTTAGAGCTTTCGGTCCGTTGTAAGCTCTGGATTTTATTGTGTGTGGGATGGGGAGCCATGAGGGACATGCTTCACACTGCTGTGTCCACAGACACATGTAGACACACACAGCTGTGCCCACCCACAGACCACAGCCCAGCCGACACGCACATGGAAAGGCCACTGGGTCGCAGGTGCAAAGTGCCTGTGTCTGCCTGCTCATTTGTACACATGTGCGTACACACACACACACACACACACACACACACACACACCCCTCACTGGCCCCCTTTTGTTTAATTATTCTTAAACAGAGATTTCTCTTCAAAACAGAAGTGAGTCAACATCAATTTCATGGTTACTGTTGATAAAACACTGGGGTTGACAGGATGATCAAGCAACACAAATATGAAAAACAAATTAAAGGAAACAGATTGTGTTTCCTGAAATCTCCCAGGACAGTACGCAGAGAGCCAGCTGGGCACCTTGCGACCAATTCTAGTCCTGGTTCTCTCTGGAGTTCAGGGAGGATTCTCTAGGATACCCCCAGGATTGATGGGCTGGTAGGGAGGGCCTGAGGAAGGCAGCGCTCACACCCCTGGGAGTTTCTGTCTTCAAACTTGTGAGAATAAAACAGGTAGAGTGATCCTTTAAAAACAAAAGTCAAGCCGGGCGTGGTGGCGCACGCTTGTAATCCCAGTACTTGGGAGGCTGAGACAGGAGGATCACAGGTTTGTGGCCAGCCTCAGATACTTAGTGAGATCCTGTTTCAAAATAAAGAATAAAATAGGGCTGGGGGTGTAGCCCAGAGGTAGAATGCCCCTGGGTTCAGTCCCCAGTACCCCGCCCCCCCAAAATAAAACTAAAAGTCAGATAAAGTCCCTCCGCCAGTTCAACACAGACATTTTTGTTGGGAGGGGGCACAGTCATTCCCCCCATGTTTCCTTCCTTGCTGCTCTCCTCGCTTCTGACGGCCCCTGGCAAACCTTGGCTCGTAGCCGCATCGCTCCCGCCTCTGCCTCTGTCCTCACGTGGTCATCTTCCCTGGGTCTTCTGTATCCATGATCAATTTGCCTCTTCTTATAAGGACAGCAGGCATTGGATTAGGGCCCACCGAACTCGGATGATTTTGTCTTAACTAAGGATATCTGCAAAGATCCTATTTCCAAATAAGGTCACATGCTCACAGGTGCCGGGTTAGGATTTGAACATATATATATATATATATTGTGTGTGTGTGTGTGGTACCGGGGATTGAACCCAGGGGCGTTCTACCTCCGCGCTACACCCCCGGCCCTATTTCTTATACTTTATTTTGAAACCGGGTCTCACGAAGTTGCTGAGGGCCTCACTAAGTAAAGAGAGAAAGAGACAGGGAGAGAGAGAGAGAGAGAGAGAGAGAGAGAAAGAGAGAGAGCGCTGAGGCTGGCCGCGAACCCGGATCCTCCGGTCTCCACCTCCCAAAGTACTGGGATTACAAGCGTGCGCCACCACGCCCGGCTCTGAACATATATTTTTGAGAGACACAATTTGACCACAATAGACACTGGCTTGGAATGCATGCTCTAGATACAGCTCTTGGGCCCCAGCAGTGAGTTATTACCCCCACCATTGGAGTCCTCCAGGCTGAAGCTCCGGACACTGTGAGCAGAGAGAAGCCAGCCTTGCTGTGTTCACACCAGATTCCTATAATGATAATAATAATAATAATAATAATAGTTATTATTATTATTTGTGGTACTGGGTATTGAACCCAGGGACAGTCTACCTCTGAGCTACACCCCCAGTCATATTTTATTTTTATTTTGAAACAGAGCTTCTCTATGTTGCTGAGAGTCTCCTACTTGCTGAGGCTGTCCTCGAACCTGTGATCCCCTTTCTCAGCCTCGTAAGTACTGGGATTACAAGCGTGCGCCACCACGCCTAGCTCTCAGACCAGATTCCTGACTGCTATGGTTGGGTGCTTACGGTCCCCTCCCCCCACCACAGCCTTCATCTGTTGAGACCAAACTTCTAATACAAGGGTGTTAGGATTTGGGGTCCTGGGGAGGTGCTCGGGTCTTGGGAATGGAGCCCTCATTTAATGAGCCTTCACGTCATCCACAAAGGTAAGAGGAAGTTATGGTTTACCTACTAAATTTGGGGATGTGTTGCAATATGGTACTATCTTGTTGGAATAGGGGTAAAGAAAGCCAGCAATTCTTCGCAGGGCCCTGAAGGGGGGCGGCTGGGGAGCTCTCTGCTGCTCTTCACCTCCACGTTCCTCCTTTATCCCCACGAACATTCTCAAGGCTCAAGGGTGAGGCATCTGGCTCAGTCTCCAGCCAGTGATGCAGGCGAAGGGGGCTCTGACACAGCCCAGCCCCCCTGGGTGAGGCCTTAGCGTGAAGGGCCCTTTTATCGTCCAAGCAGATCTTTTCCTTCCAGAGCCTTCCCCAGGCCTGGCGAGGCAAGTGTTAAGCCATAAGCTCACAGACACTGGACTGTCCCTTGCTCCCAGCACCTGCACTAATGACAAATCCCGTATGCAGTGGAGGGAAGGCTGATGGATGGCCAGATGTGCAGCAAGACACAGCCTGTAAGAAATTGCTATCGAGCGATTATCATTACCTTCACTATCCACATCAGCCCTTTCTCCGAAGGTTGTGCATTTAGCAAACGCTGGATGTGTTTTCTGTCCGCCCTAGGAGACGTTGTCCTCCTGGAGAGAGAGCTTGTCCCCCAGGACTGCGGAAAGCAGGTGGTCATAATTCTGCCTCTTGCCTCTGGCTGGCTTACAGCTGCCACTGCTTATACGTCATACGAGTTTCTTATCCGGTCCTTACGGAGTTGAAAAATGAAATCCGCAGATACCAGGAAAGGGAAAGTAGGAAGTTTATTCTAAAAGAGCAAGCAAGCAGAGAGGCAGATCACACCTAGGGGCCTTCGGGCACTAACCAAGTGCAGCCCAGGCTAAGCATCGTCAACTACACACCGCCTTTGCCCAAGTGTAATAATTTTGGGTGGTCACGTCACCCACCCGGTCGGTTGTGATGTCTCCTCAGCAGTTAAAGAATTAATCACTGGGAGACTCAGTTGGAATTTAATGCAAGGCAGGACTTATTGCAAAAGTAACAGAGAGAAAGAAAGAGAGAGAGAGAGAGAGAGAGAGAGAGAGAGAGAGAGAGAGAAGCGTGGGGTTTTTATAAGTTACCCCTACCCTTTCTTCCCAGCCTGGTTGTTACCTTTGCTTATGTCAGCATAAAATATAGTTGTTCTCTTAGCCCGCTATGTCAACACACGTGTGAAAGAATAATGTTTCTTCTCAGGTCCTGTTCCCATGCCCGCATATTGGGGTCTCTCCGGCGGACGATACTTGCTCTGTAGTCTTGCCACCATTCCGTGGTTCCTGCCACGGAAGGTCGCTGCTCCCTACAGCTTCCTAAAAACTATTCCGTGGTTCCTGCCACAGAAGGTTGCTGCTCCCTGCAGCTTCTTATAAACTATTCCGTGGTTCCTGCCACGGAAGGTCGCTGCTCCCTGCGGCTTCCTATAACTATTCCGTGGTTCCTGCCACGGAAGATCGCTGCACCAGGCAGCTTCCTGATCAATAGTCTTCTCACATGAAACAACACGAAGTCTGATATGGTAATTTGCAAAATAATTACGTTTAATCACTGGGGGATCAGGGAGGAGATAGAGATGACAAATTTTCCCGTCCGTCTGTAGCCAGCACCTTGCTTTTATAGACACTTTAGACAAAACATCATAAAGGTTAATCAAACACAGAAATCAACAATTATCACGGGTTACAGTAAAGAAGGTCAGTGAGGCAGGCATGTGACAAATTAAGGGGAAGGAGGGATTAACCATTACTGGGTGGAGACGACATCAAAGACCATTCCTTAAAGATCACACCAGGTCCCTTGGAATGTATCCGCTTTCGGACGAATCCCACCCAGCCAAATACCGTGTATTCAAACTGGGCGGGTCCAAGATGATAATCTCAGTGTGCATTCTAAGACAGGCCTCAGCCCTCGACCCACGACCTTCTAAGTTTTAACATTTTAATTTTTGTTACCAAATTCATCAATAGGCTAGTTTTATTCCTTAGCCTCCTCTTTGTGTTCTTTGTTCTAATATCACCCACGACTACGTGAGAAGATGCACCGCGTTCTTTGTTGATTCTTTACTTTCTCTGTAGGTCTGTAACTTGTATGTTTTAACTTTATCTCTCTTGTGCTGGCCGGCGGTTCTTCTGCCTGCTTGTGGGGCCGGGCAGTAAAGCAGACTGTTTTAACCCTTCAGATGTTTGTCTTGCTTTAGGTCAGGGAATAGAATGAAATCAGTTTCTCATTCCCAGATCACACAGTCCACGCACCCCACCAAAGAGAGCAGTGGGGTTAAAGCTGCCACTCAGGGGAGGGGTGCCGAGAGGGGAGACGATATTGGTGCTAAGCATAAGGCTTTATATATGTCTAAAGTCCCTTGGTATAGACATTAACCAAAGAAGAAAGTCCTTGTTTTTCTTTTTTTTTTTTTTTTTTG
>PVJS01062356.1:0-10755 GCA_004027185.1 Glis glis | reverse complement strand
GGGAAGGAAGGAAGGAAGGAAGGAAGGAAGGAAGGAAGGAAGGAAGAACAGAACCAGACATGGTGGTGCATGCTTATAATCCCAGTACTTGGGAGACTGAGATAGAAGGATCACAAGTTTGAGGCCAGCCTCAGCAATTTAGTGAGTCCCTCGGCAACTCAGTGAGACCCTGTTTTAAAATAAAAAATAAAATAGGACTGGGAGTATAGCTCAGGGGTAGAATGCCTCTGGGTTGAACCTCCAGTACCAAAAAATAAGTAAATAAAATTAAAATGAGATAATATCAGTAATATATCTCTAACCAAGCAATGTTACCACAAGGCCGTTGCAACAATACACCTTGGGGAAACAGTACAATGCAGTAGGAAGAGTTAGAGATATCACCGCAAAATGGGATTTGCCAATTTTACACAACAGAATCCCGTGAAAGTGGTATGCAAACTAATGAGTTTTAAACAAATATAAATGATATTATAAAGGACTATCATGTCATTTGCCAATGGAATCTGCCATCTGAAAGAGTAAGAAACTGATCCAGGTTAAATGTATTGGTTTTACAGTTAGAACACTGGTGGCTGTATGTAATAGTGAACCCAATTCAAAATGGTTTAAATGATAAGGAAATGCATCACGATTACGTCTCATAATTCAAAGTCCAGAGGTGAGGTGGCCTCAGCAGCTCGCACTGTTCCCACTTCCCCTCCAGGCCTCCCCAGTGCTCAGCCCAGCCCAAGGCTTGCTGGCCTCAAGGCTCCGCCCTGGCTACCAGAGCAAGGAACACCTCCCCCACACAGGGGACACAAGCCCCAAAAGCACAAAGTGGGTGCATACCCATTTTGGAGCAAAAAATAAAGGCCCAGGCAAAGGGATTACTATGACTGGCTTAGACCAATGACTTTCCACCCTGCCTATTAGAATAACCTGAGGGTTAAAAACAAAAACAAGAAGATGCCTGCAGCCGGGCGTGGAGGCGCACGCTTGTAATCCTAGTACTTGGGAGGCTGAGACAGGAGGATCACAGGTTCGCAGCCAGCCTCAGCTACTTAGTGAGGCTCTCAGCAACTTAGTGAGACCCTGTTTCAAAATAAAGAATAAAAAATAGGGCTGGGGGTGTAGCCCAGAGGTAGAATGCCCCTGGTTTCAATCCCCCGTAGTGCAAAAAAAAAACCACCAAGAAGATGCCTGCAGAGCGCATGGTCAGAGTGTTCTCCCTATTCCTACGGTCCCTTCCCCCTTGTAAAAAGCCTTTAGAACAGAGTCTCTCCTTACTAAAACACAAATTAAACAAAACAAAACCTGACATGTGGGCCTCTCCCCAGGGCAATTACCTCAGTTGCTGGAATGGGATGTGGGCACACCTCTTTTTAGCTTCTGGGGAGACTCTAGTGGACAGCCAGGCTGAGCAGCTTCCTCAGGGAGCTTCTGATGGGCACCTCCGAGGTAGGAAAAATGCCCCAGGTTCAATCCCCATCGCCACAAAACAAAACAGAACACCATACTAAGATACTATTTCTGTTGTTATTTTTATTTTTGTAGTACTGGGAATTGAACCCAGGGGTGTTCTACCTCTGAGCTACACCCCCAGCCCTATTTATTTTTTATTTGGAAACAGGGTCTTGCTAAGTTGCTAAGCTGGCCTTGAACCTATCATCTACCTGTCTCAGCCTCACAAGTACTGGGATTATAAGTGTGCGCCAACACGACCCTCCTAATATACTATTTCTTTTTTTGGGGGGGATAGTACTAGGGATTGAACCCAGGGGCATTCTACCTACAAGCTACACCCCCAGCCCTATTTTATTTTTATTTTGAAACAGGGTCTCGTTAGGTTGATGAGTCTCAATACCTGCAATCCTCCAGTCTCAGCCTCCCAAGTATTGGGACTACAGGCATGCGCCACTATGCCCCGTTACTCTTTTTTTTTTTGCAGTACTGGGGATTGAACCCAGGGGCATTCTACCTCCAAGCTACACCCCCAGCCCTATTTCTTATTCTTTATTTTGAAACAGGGTCTCACTAAGTTGCAGAGGGTCTCACTAAGTAGCTGAGGCTGGCCGCGAACCCGCAATCCTCCTATCTCAGCCTCCCAAGTACTGGGATTACAAGCGTGCGCCACCACACCAGGTTTGCCCCGCTACTATTTCTTATTTAATAGATTGGTAAAAGTCCCGAAGTTTGACAGCATACTCTCTTACCTAGGCTTTGGGGGCATAGGGACCCTCTGTACTACTAGTGGTGGGAGTACAAACTAGAACCCTTATGGAAAAATTCTTTAGAATCCTTTGGAAATAATATCTACCAATGCAGTGCCTACATTTATATCTGTCTATGAATTAGTAGACACCCACCAGGCAGTATCCACCTACTACCAGAAATGAAAAATGCACGTGCCCTTTAGTTCAGCACTCATTCTTTCAGGAGCCTCTCCCACAGGTACGGCTGCACAGTATGAAATTACACATACACAAGGTGATTCTTGCAGCACTGTCTATAATAGCTAAAGACTGGAAACTATCCAAATATCCAGAAATAAAGGACTGGCTGGAACACCAAGGACACTTCCCAGTTACTGAGATACAATGTAGCCATTAAAAAAAGGAAGGAGGAGGGAAGATATCTATACTCCATATGGAGAGATCCTGAGGATCCACTGAGAAACAAAATACCAAGATATACAGCAGTGTATATTGTAGGCTCGCCTTTGTATAATAAATATGTGTTTATATCTGTAAAAAAGGAACCCTGAAAGCTGGGCATGGTGGCGCACGCTTGTAATCCCAGTACTTGGGAGGCTGAGACAGGAGGATCACAGTTTCACGGCCAGCCTCAGTTATTTAGTGAGGCCCTCCGCAACTTAGTGAGACCCTATTTCGAAATAAAGAATACTGAGGGTGTAGCTCAGAGGTAGAATGCCCCTGGGTTCAATCCCCAGCACCACAAAAAAAAAAAAAAAGGAACCCTGAAAGGACAAAAAGGAAATCACAAAAAGGGCTTTCCAGAGGAGTCATGGAATGCACAGGTCGAGGCGCAGGGGTAGAAGCAGGTGTTGCAGAATACACAGTTGTACTATATTCTGTACTTTAACTTAATCACCTATTCAAAAGCATTCCATGTCATTTTAAAATGAATTTTCAAACTGCTGCAAAACTTATAGGACAATGTATAGGCTTTTAAAATGATAAATTACGATCTTACAAATCACAAATTTTTATAAATACAGCAAAAATTATCAACCATAAAAGCATAAATAAGGTATGTTTGTCACACACATCTCCCCAAACACCCAACTACCAAAGAGTAAGCACACTCAATATTCAAACAAAAACATAAAGCTGGGCGGGGTGGCACACACTTGAAATCCCAGTACTTGGGAGGCTGAAACAGGAGGATCACAGGTTCGAGGCCAGCCTCAGCAACTTAAGGAGACCCTGTTTCCAAATAAAAAATAAAATCGAATTGGGGTGTAGCTCAGAGGTAGAATGCCCCTGAGTTCAGTCCCCAGTACCACAAACAAAAACATATACCACAAAAACATGAAAAATAAAAATTCTAATTAAATGAATTCTAAACCTAAACCTCCCTCATTTCAAAGCTGTGATTGTTTTCAAAAGACACAAATCAATTTTTGTAAAGTAACATTTTTATTGAAAACAATAATCAAGAGACTTGATTTCCGTCACAGCTCTATAACTAGTCAGCTGTGTGACCCTAAAACACAAGAACCCTGAACCCTAGCTTTCCTACTGAAAACAGGAATACTGTCTATCCTACCTGTACCGTAGATTAGAAAAATACTAAGTATATTAAAGTGCTTTAAAGACATTAAAGCTTGAGTGTCACATCCACAAGAGACAAGACACTTTGTGATTTGCGATATTGCAGAATTGCCAATAAAATGATGAATTACTATATCACACTGTGGAAGTGGAAGTAGAGGTTCACTGAATCTATTCAACACCAGGACAAATCTGGGAATGGTTTAAATGTTTTTTTTTTTTTTTTGCGGTACCGGGGATGGAACCCAGGGGCGTTCTACCTCCGCACTACACCCCCGGCCCTATTTTTTTATACTTTATTTTGAAACAGGGTCTCACGAAGTTGCGGAGGCCTCACTTGGGAGAGAGAAAGAGAGAGAGACAGGGAGAAAGAGAGAGAGCTGAGGCTGGCCGCGAACCCCGATCCTCCGGTCTCCGCCTCCCAAAGTATTGGGATTACAAGCATGCGCCACCATGCCTGGCTTGGTTTAAACTCTTGATACCAGACTGCCTCTCTTTCTCATGAAAGTGAATATGCCAAATATAAATTCTATGTAAGTGAAGATTCCGATTAGGTTAGGTATTACTATAAATTCAGCCCCTAATAACTCACAATTTGTACAGGAATAAACCAACTATCCAAGACTCAATAATATCAAAGAAAAACTAGGACAATCATCCTCAGAACATGGTCCTATCCTCTTATTTTGGGTATGCATATGTGTGGTACTGTGAACCTGCGATCCTCCTGTCTCAGCCTCCCAAGTACATAGTGGCACAGGTCTGTGATCCTAGTACTTGGGACGCTGACATAGGAGGATCGTAGGTTCAAGGCCAACCTCAGTAACTCGGAGAGGCCCTCCGCAACTTAATGAGACTCTGTTGCAAAATAAAAAATAAAATGGGGCTGGGGGTGTAGCTCAGAGGTAAAATGTCCCTGGGTTCAATACCCAGTACCACACACAAAAAAAGGCAGAGATTGTACACAACCTATAATCCCAGCTACTTGGAAGGCTGAGGCAGGATGGTCACAAGTTTGAGGTCAGCCTGGGCAATATACTGAGACCGTCTCAAAGAAAAATAAAAAGGGCTGGGGCTATAGCTTAGTGGTAGAGTACTTGCCTAGCATGTGCAAGGCCCTAAATTTCATCCCCAGTACCCCTCTCTAAAAAAGTAAAAGATCAGCCGGAGGGAGGCTGAGACGGGAGGATCACAGGTTCACGGCCAGCCTCAGCAACTTGTGAGGCCCTGCGCAACATAGTGAGACCCTGTTTCAAAATAAAGAATAAAACAGGGCTGGGGGTGTAGCTCAGAGGTAGAGTGCCCTTGAGTTCAATCCCCAGTACCACAAATAAATAAATAAATAAATAAATAAATAAATAAATAGGGCGGGGGTATAGTTTGAAAGTAGAATGTCCCTGGGTTCAATCCCCAGTTTAAAAAAAAAAAAAGGCCCTCATCCTCAGCACTAGTGGGCCAGGACCCCACCTGACCCCGACACACAGCATCCACCAGATTCATCCTCTAGGCGACCTTATCAGGTAATAGAAAATGAGGTGGATCCTGTGTGCACAGGCTCATAGTTTACTTGAGGACCAACTCATATGAAACTAATAGGAAATGCTACAAGACAGTTTATGGTTAAGCCTTCATTTGTGTTGCAGAAGTGTTTTAAGGGCAGAAATTACAGAAAAATAGTAAGGACCAGAGATATCAAATATGATTTCAGGAAGGAGGAGAGAGGTAGTTCAGGGTGGTGAGAGGTAGTTGGGTTTTGAACACACAAAAGAGGGATGTCAGGGCACAGCATACAGACTGATCTCCAAAGGGCTTTTCTCTTTTTTTTTTTTTTTGGCGGTACCGGGGATTGAACCCAGGGGCATTCTACCTTGGAGCTACACCCCCAGCCCTAGTTTTTATTCTTTATTTGGAAACCGGATCTCACTAAGTTGAGGAGGGCCTCACTAAGTAGCTGAGGCTGGCCGTGAACCCGGATCCTCCTGTCTCAGCCTCCCAAGTACTGGATTACAAGGGTGCGCCACCACGCCCGGCTCCAAAGGGCTTTTTCCATGTACCATAACACAGACATCTTTACTTCTAGCCTGCAATAAACATCCTGTGTCCCTCTGGATAGACTTCCTAGAGCAATGTTTCCCAAATTTGTTAACCTCAGGCCCTTTTCCACTCTTGAAAATGACTGATGGCCCCAAACTTTAGTTTTTATAGGTTATCTCATCAATACTTACCTTATTAGAAACTGAAACTTAAAAATATATTTATTTAGTCATTTAAAAATACATTTATTGCTAGGCGTGATGGCACACACTTGTAATCCCAGTTCTTGGGAGACTGAGACAGGAGGATCACAGGTTCGAGGACAGCCTCAGCAAGTAATGAGACTCTCATCAACCTAGCAAGACCCTGTTTCCAAATAAGAAATAAAATCGGGTTGGGGGTGTAGCTCGAAGGTAGAATGCCTCTGGGTTCAATCTCTACTACCAAAAAAAAAAAAAATCTACTGGTCCATTTTGTACTTTGAATGGATCTTTTATCCATGTGTGATTTTATACCATGTGTTTATCATTTAGGAAATATCAGTTCACCAATTTATGTAGATCTTTCAAGTAATACATTTCATTAGAAAAAAAATCACATCTGTAAATATTACCCCAATCTCTGCATCATACTGGCAGATACAAGTTGTCCAAAACCCTAATATTCACTGGAAAGCTAATTTATTGTGTTTTTTTGTACTGGGGATTGAAGCCAGGGGCATTCTACCTCTAAGCTAGACCCTCAGCCCTATTTTATTTTTTATTTTGAAACAAGGTCTTGCTATGTTATCATGCACTGGCCTTGAACCTGAGATCCTCATGTCTCAGCCTCCCAAACCCTCGGATTACAGGCGTGCACTACCACACCTGGTTTGAAAAGCTAAAATTTTATTATTGGCAACAAATACTATGAGTTGTTTTCCTAGAAAGACAGTTTTTAGTCTAAATAACCATTGTTTGAAAGGAGGTTACTGGGTCATTGGCATACACATTTCAAATTCTTTTTTTTTTTTTTTGCGGTACTGGGGATTGAACCCAGGGGCATTCTACCTCCGAGCTACAACCCCGGCCCTATTTTTTATACTTTATTTTGAAACCGTGTCTCATGAAGTTGTGGAGGGCCTCACTAAGTAGCTGAGGCTGGCCATGAACCCAGATCCTCCGGTCTTAGCCTCCCAAGTACTGGGATTACAAGCGTGCGCCACCACGCCCGGCCACACATTTCAAATTCTAATAAATTCGGCCAAAACTCTCCAAAAACTCTGTACCAATTTTCACTATCTAAGGCCACAAGATCATCACTAGTTAAAATGTAAATAATTAGCCGGGTGTGGTGGCGCACGCTTGTAATCCCAGTACTTGGGAGGCAGAGACCGGAGGATGCAGGTTCGCAGCCAGCCTCAGCTATTTAGTGAGGCCCTCCGCAACTTCGTGAGACCCAGTTTCAAAATAAAGTATAAAAAATAGGGCCGGGGGTATAGCTTGGAAGTAAAACGCCCCTGGGTTCAATCCCCGGTACTGCAAAAAAAAAAATGTAAATAATTTCCCTTTTTAAATCCTAAATTTGGGGAGATCATAACATATTACCACATTTGCCTGCCTAAAACTAATACTAAAATAGAACTAATGTTTCAATGTAAAATAAAATCCAGATTAATTTAGATGAATATTTTTCTGTAAGAAAGTAAAACCTCAACTGTCAAATACAAGATCAACCAAAAGGGGTCCTGTTTACTGCAGTCACCCATTATTGAGGTATTTGTGATTGACTTTCAAAGTATATGCCATTTGCACACACTGTACATTTGCTTATAGGGTAGGTGGGCTCAATTCATATTTTAATATTAAGTAAACAGTCTGAAAGATGTCAGGCTGCAGTCGTACAAAAAGGACCCCAATTAATTGGTTCCTGGCTGGCCTCTGTTAGCGACATCAGTCTAAACTTACCCTTAGCTTTAACTACACACAGAATCACCAGAAGTGAACGTTATAACATGTACTGTCAGCACTCAAATGCCAACTATGTTCATAAAATGTCAAAGACAACCTTTATTGCCCCCAATGTCATTCTAAACAGGGGGAGAGAGATGAAAGCTCCATATGGACAAAGGTAAAATAACTAGAAGCTGTGTCTCCTCAGCTCAGGAGGAGCCCCATTTCCCAGCTCAATCTTCCCCACAGAACTCCAAAGGGAGTATTTTCAAGTCCTACTTGTTATTGAAAAGTCAAGGATATTAGGGTCAAGTAGGATGTGGTTCTTAACCTTTTGAGGAGCACAAACCACTCTGAGAATATGATAAAAGCTCTCTGTAGACAAAGCAGTAAAGAATCCATGAAAGGAGGGGAAGAGTCTGCCTTCAGTTGGAGCAGATGACAGAACTATGGAAACTAAGAAACCACTTAAGTCCAACCCCCTCAGGAAACTGAGGCTCGGGAATTGTAAAATGGCTTGTCCAAGGTCAACAGTGAATTAGAAATTGAATCAGACAAGAAATAAGCAACTCAAACAGGTTTTGAATAAAGCCGTATTTTTCTTATACAAAGAAAGTTCTGCCAGCAACTAAGAGATAAGTACAGTAACAAAAATGCTAAGTAGAACTGGAAGGAACTGACACAAGTTCTGTTGTTCCAAAAAGTTCCTTGATAGCCTAATCTGAAGGTATAAGGAAAAACATGACCAGAAATCTTGAAAAAGCACTCACCATGTTCCACAAAAACATTGCAGTGGGGGCCCCCGTGCCTCGATGACTCTTTCTTCCCTGCTCCTTTGATAAAGTGCAGGGCAGGCAAACTTGGCCTTCTTTGGTCCCCAAGAACTTTTCCAGGCTGCTGCCCCATAAAGCAACGATAGGCACCCCTTTCCAGAAGAGGGTTCAAGATCTTCCAGAATGGTCAAACAGTATATATGTGGGATTTCACATTCACTGCATCTCCCCAAGTCAGTAATTGAGGTCAATCATGGAAAGAAGTTTTCCATGACAAAAGGGAGCCCAGCTTTAGGTTGACACATGTAAACAAAAGTTCCAATTATTTTCGCAGTTTATCAATTTGAAGTAGTGTAATAGCAATGCTACCCAAGCTTCTTGACTTTAAATATATTGTACGAGCTGGATAACAGGTTTTCTTTCTTTCTTTCTTTTTCAAGAAGAAAAAACTTAAACAGAAATATTCACAGGCGATACTGAAAAGGGTCATAAAGAAACGTTGATCGTCTTTGGATGTTTCTCCAGAACTTTTCCTGTGGAAGTCACCAACCCCCTATCTTGGTTTCTCCATCTTCCAACAAATTTCCTGCCCCTCTCCCTTCCCTATGCTGCTCTCCGGAAAAGGACACGGGTCACCCAGATTTCAGCGAGAGTGTGCCCTCCACTCTGACGAGAAGGAATGCATTGCCAGCAACTTTTAAGTCCGCTTTTTAAAAGGCCTGTGAAACCAATCCAGACTTTTCCTTTGCATTGAAGTTTTTGGCTGCGCTGTGACCAAGGGGGCCGTAGGTGACATTGGAAGAAGTCAGGGCATCAGAGGCTCGCGGGAGCAACCTGGGGGGACAGGAGAGACCACTTGACAACATGGAGGGGGTTTCAATGGGGGAGGGGGCTCCGTGTCCAAACTTGGGGCCGAGATCCGGTACAAGGGACGGTTCCGGAGTGAAGGGAGGCTGCCGGGGCGGGGCACGGGCGGCTTACTCGGGGGGCGACGCTCCTCCACGCCTCAGAAAACGGGGTGTCCCAGATCGGGGGAAATTGAGACCACCCCCAGTGTCCCAGAGCCGGGGCAGGGTTGTAAGGGACGAAAGACTCTCGCGGCCCCAAAGGCGGGAGGCGGTCACGGGGGGAGGAGGCCTGGCCGCCTCAGCTGCCTCGAGCCCGGGGGTCTCAGCCCGAGACACCCCCTCCTCTGGCCCCGGACGCTGGCGCCGCCACCGCCGAGCAGTCACATCCCCCGAGCTCCGCCGAGAGACCCAGCCTCCTCCCCGCCGGTGGGGGCCGTGGCCAACGAAGGGGCTCCTCGGCCGCAGGACCCGGGAACCGGCTCCGACTCCAGCGCTGCTCAGGGACAGACACCGACCCCCGCGGCCGCCATGATGGATTACGAGCCGCTCCACAACGAGGCCAGGCCCCGCCCCCGGCCCCGCCCCCAGCAACGTCCGGAGCCCACCTCGCGGGGCCCGGGACGCCCCCGGCGCCGCTTTCTCGGAACGCTCCGGCAACTCCTGGCTCCGGTGTCACTGCTCCCAAGAGCCCGGCCGGCACGACCTTTGAAATGTGGCTTTTCTGAGTGCAAGGTGAGCGGTGAGGAAGCTCCCGCCTCCTCGGCACTGCCATTGGGCCCCGTGAATCCTGGTCCGGCCCCTCTCCTCCGTCCCATTGGGCGGTGGGAGCAGTAGGACGAGAACTCCCAGCCAATCGCTTGGCGCGGCCGCGGGGCGTGCCGGGAGCTGTGGTCCCACGGCGCGTTGGGGCCCGCACGGAGACTGCAGGCGCCTGGCTCTCGGTTCCGGCCTAGGGCCCCGCCCTCCGGGAAGCCGGTGGACCCGCCGGCCTAGCGCGGCCCCGCCGGAGTCTCCCCAGCGCTAGAAGCCGACCGAAGAGCCAGAGCGAGGGAAAAACTGCGGATTGGGTTTTCCCAGAACCGGAGTTGGATTACTTCCTTGAGCCTCTTGGGGGAAGAAAATTTGGCTCGCTCCTGCAAACCCAGGTATTTGGTGCCTTTCATCCCCGTCACCTCCCCCCCCCCAAAAGCATAAATATTGGAACTAGTGAATAAATACATATTGCTAACAAATTCGTGGTTTCTTTGGAATATGAGGAACAGCATTTGTTCAGAGGGTATGTATGCCGAGTGCAATCATAGATGTTTGCACCTGACATTTCACAGGTGTACACACATTCACATAACATCCTTGATGTTAGCTGAGAAAATGCCCGGATTGTTGGGTTTCGCAG
>PVJS01062355.1:0-10756 GCA_004027185.1 Glis glis | reverse complement strand
CAGGCAGGCAGGCAGGCAGGCAGGAAGGAAGGAAAAGAGTTGGGGTATAACTCAGAGGTAGAACACCCCTGGATTCAATCCCAAGTACCACACACACACACACACACAAAAAAAAAAAAAATGCCAATGCTGGGGTCTCTTTTAGAAAGTAAGATTTGGGAAAGTAAATAAATGATGCTGGGGTCTCACCCAAAGAGTTTGCTTTAATTGGTTAAAGACAGGGCTGGGCACTGGTAGCTTTAAAATTTTTCTAAATGATTGTAATGTGCAACCATGCTTGTGAAACATTGTTTAAATGCTACCCCAGGCTTTTTAAACTTTAACATATATATATCACCAAAGGATCTAATTTAAAATGCAGACTAGCCTGGTGTGGTGGTGCACGCTTGTAATCCCAGTACTTGGGAGGCTGAGACCGGAGGATCTGGGTTCACGGCCAGCCTCTGGGTGGCCAGTGAGGCCCTCCGCAACTTAGGGAAACCCTGTTTCAAAATAAAGAATAAAAAATAGGGCTGGGGGTGTAGCTTGGAGGTAGAATGCCCCAGGGTTCAATCCCCAGTGCCAAAAAATAAAATGCAGACTCCAGTTCAAAATGTCTGGAGTATGGCCGGAGAGTCTGTATTTCGAGCATGCTCCCAGGCAACAGAGAAACTGCTGGTCTATACACCATACTTCTGAGCAGAAACATTTTAGCCCTCCATCAATAAATTATTGTAAATAGCACTAAAGGTGAGAAAGAGTGAAAAAGATAGTAAAATTCAAGGCAATGTAGAATAGTTCATGTTTAGGTTGAAAAGATAACCAATTTGTGAGAAGCAACTTGAACTCACAAGAAATGATTCTAGAACACAGGGCTGCTATGAACTTAATGAACTCATACGCATTAAGGATGAGGAACTGTTCCTAGCCCAGAGGCAATGCTCCGTAAGGGTTATTATTTCATCACTACTTTATCAATGAGTAGCAAATAATAAATACCAAAACTGAATGCAGATATATAATTTGCTTTGTTGAAAAATGCAGCTTCTATCTACACAGTCTTCATATCACATCATTCTCTCCCATACTTACCCCATTTGATACAGAGGTAAGACTGTCTGATAGTCAAAGTTAGTACATCTGATAACATGTCTGGGATCTGACTGAAAATATTTCCACACAGTAACAGAAAATAAAAAGGAGTAAGACAAAGGAAGCAAAATCTCCATAATCACTCTGTGGGATAGGAACACTGTGTTAACCATTCTCCTCCCCTAACTTATACATGTACTTAAAATTTTTCAAAATGATTTTTAGTTCTGTTTTTGAATCCCAGCTTCATCACTTAAGAGCCTTGTGATCATGAGCAAATTATTAAATTTCTCCAACTTATAGACTTCAGAATGGATTTCCATCGTAAACACTTCACAGGATCACCATGGGGATTAAAGAAAATGGCATTTGTAAAGATGCATGACACCAAACAAGTCACATTATAAACTTAATTTTAATCCAAATGGGTCCGATTTGACAAAAGTAAAAAGAATACAGTGTTTTCAAAATAGAAACAGGTGCCATAATAATGCTGTTTCAGTTCTATCTATTACCTCTTTCTTACTGTTCTGGACCAAATCCCATCAGAAATAACAACCAGTAACAATGAAAGAGGTCTCCAGAGTGACATGCCCTGAGATAAATGCCTAAGAAGGCTAGTTGCATGACAACATCATCAACTCCCAGTAGCCTACAGACAGGCGTCACTGGAAATTGCTATGTTATTGCCCCGCCTACAAGTAGTGTGGAGTCTCCGCCTACTCGCTCTCTTTATCTGTCCAAATCCCTGAGCAGGGGCTGGGATAGCAGTTCAGGGGGAAAGGAACACCTTGAACACAGGCCAAGTAATCAAAAGCAAAATATCACTTCTGGAGCTACCTCTTCATAGGACAGAAGTTAAAATAAGAACAGATGGCACACTTTTATCTGCAGCAGAATTGCATAATCATTTAAAAGTATACATTTTTGGTGATAATTTCTTCCTCCTGAAATAAACCAAATCATTCACAGAACTTCACAGCTGAAAACCTTGAGGAGAAAAAGCACAGTTTTACCAACGTGGTCACAACACCAAGCTTACCCTGAGTGAAAGGGAAAAGTATCATTAAAAAGAGTGGATGGACAAAAAACAACTTAAGACACATTTCCATTTTAAATAATTTATAGAAGGAATAGCATAAGAAGTTTATTTCTGTTCATGGCAATTGAATTCTAATCAAATATTGTGACTGAATGGGACTCTGCATGCCTCTCTTCCATAAGAAAAAAAATTCTATAGCCTAGAACATAGTTCAAATTTACTAGCCTCCCTCATGAAAGAGCAAAAACAGAAGTTCAGAAACTGAATTAAGTAGGGGGATTCTCAAAAGAAGTGCTCTTTATGCTGATCTACTTTAAAATTTCACTCAACACACAAATTAAATCCAAACTTTTAACCAGTATACACAGCTGTCGCTTACATATTTTCTTACCTTGTTCATATATGGATCCACTGGAATGTTTAATCATTGGTTATTTTACTGAGATATTCCTATGTGGATACACAGCTGATTTTTTTTTTTTTTTGCTGTAACATTCAAATTGTCTATGTATGCAATAATAAACACTGGGCATAGTCATATCTCAGTATCAATTTCCTTATAAGGCAAAGCTTATTTCAGGCAAAGTCTGGCTCCAGTATTAAAATAAACACACACAGCAGTAAAGTTGTAATGTATATTTTACTTTTTCAGGCCAAGAAAGACCTTACATTTCAATAAATACAAGTTAGCAAAACAAGAACTGTCAATAGAACACCCTAGTTGTACTCTTATTTAAGAACCAAGGTTATTCAAATCTTTTTTCTACATGTTAATGAACACCTTTCTAAACAACAACAAAAACAATAAAAGTCATACTGAAGTCCAAGGTTCACAAAAATGTCAAGGAAAAGCCTGGTGTGGTGTGGTGGCACATGTTTGTAATCCCAGTACTTGGGAGGCTGAGACAGGAGGATCCCAAGTTTGCGCCAGCCTCAGCTACTCAGGCCCTCTGCAACTTAGTGAGACCCTGTTTCAAAACATAGAATAAAAATATATAATAGGGCTGAGGGTGTAGCTCGGAGGTAGAATGCCCCTGGGTTCAATCCCCAGTTCCACACACACAAAAAAAGCCAAGGGGAGGGAAAAAAAAAGGAAGAAAAAGAAAATAGGAACCCAAGCTGATTCCAGCAGGAGATCAACTTTCCCACATGCAGAGGTATTCACCAGGAAGCAAGGGAAACTAAGAGGCCCCAGTGTGAAATTGGAGCTCCCTAAATTTAAAGACCCAGAGAACCAAGGTGGGTGCTAAGCCTTTCCTTGCACTCAGGCCTGTGACTCCAACTACTTCAACCACAGAATTTCTCAAAAGTCCAACCAGGTTCAGCTGAACCAGAAATATGTTTATCAGTCCTGGCACAAAACACAAGAGTTCTCCAATCGCCTGCCTTGGAAGAAGAATTAAAATTCTGAGTCACCACCCTATTCTTTTAAACAATTTATTTTTAAAAATCAGTTTAAAGGGGAAACTAGGCTAGTATTAAATGTTCATCCTAGTACAGAATAGCTAAAAGTAGCAAATGAAAAATTCAGATCTCAAAACAATTCACATTTGCATCTAACATGTTACAGTAAAACCACATAACTCCCTCCTCAAAATGTTTCATGTGACATCTCCTTGAAGTGGCTTTCACTTTAGCTATGTGTGGCTTCCTTTATTTGCTTTAGTGACAAAAGTATGAACATGAATACAAGAAAGTAGCCTCTACAGTGAAGGCCAGCAGTATACAAGAACTAGCACGTTTATTTGCCATAGTTTTAACCTAGAGGAAAAACTCAAGATCCAATAAAAATGGCTCCTTCCTGTCACTCATAGCTAGCACTTCCTTCTATGTTTTGGATCAGTCTGTGTTGTAACACCATGATAAGGTCAGTGAGTCAAACAAAGCCTCGTTTACAGTCCAGTCCCACTGTTTGTGAGCCTCTCACTACAGATTTCTAAAAAGGAGACAAAAATCCTTGCCCCACTAATGTACTAGATTTTTCTCCTGCAGAAAAGAACACTGATGGTTCCACCAAAATGATTTCCAGCAGCAACAGATTTTACATAAAAACAAATTCCTAAAAGTCTATTTTCCATCAGCTCACTGACACACCTAATGAATTTGTCTCATCTGCCTTCAAATGAGTATTATTGTGGTAAAAGCCAGGAATTGTAGTCAAAGCTGTTGGGAGTCCAAATACCTGTTTCCCCATTTACTCCCTAGGTATCCTTATACAAGGTACTTAAAATGAGGTGATACTCAAGCAGTACATAGACATTATTGTTACCATTATTAGAACAGAAAGCTCAAAAAACACAAAGGCACTCTATTTATTACTTATTTATTTACTTTGAGCAAGATCCCATGGAGAAGCAAAGTAGCCCAGAAATTCACAGAGTGTTCTCTTCTAAAATAAGTGTGAAATAATACATTGCAAAACATATGCCAATAAAAAAAAGTACACAAGCTCTCTAATCATTATCCTGAAAAATGCATTTCTTCCACTCTCTGAAATTGCAAACGATCAAAATAAAGCACGGGGTAGGCAAAGGAATTGGATATTTTTTAAAAATTTGAAGTATTCCAAAATAAAGCTATAAAAATATGTCAATTAGGTACCGTTGCTCAGGTGCCTCCTCCGTTTGTTTTTGCTTCCCCTTTTTGTCCATAGAGCCGCAAATTTCTTATTAACACAGGTAGAACTTTTCCCTTCTTACATATGCAGAACCTAAAATAACAACTTGTGAATGCACTCATCCAAATTTCCTCCAAAAATTAATTTCATAGCCAAGTTTAGCTCAATGACTAGACAAATATACTACCACATAAATTGGAGCAAACGACTAAAATGAATCGGTAAAAAAATCTGAATTTCTTTTTTAAATCTAAAAAAGGCTAGAATCAAAGGACAAACTTATTAGCAAGATTAAATCAAACTGAGGTATTACTTAAAATGTTTAGAATTATAAACTAATTACAACATCGGTCCCATGGACATGCCCTGGGGAGGGAAAATGAGAACGTCAAGCATTTCTTAACTCAAGGGAATCAGATAAAGTAATTCAACATGGGCTTATATTAATGAGAAAGTATGATAGTGAAACAACAGTACTTATAACATTATGTTTTTGTAATATACAGGAATATCTTCTCTAATTTGTCATTTAAAATACAGAATTATGTACTGAGCATTATGCTATGCTAAGCACTGGGGAGATCAACTGTGGATAAGACATTGCCCTCAAAGATTTCAGTTAAGGAGGAAAAGAAGTGTTGCAAATGTTGGTGATAAACTCTGTGCAGCACACAAGAAGGAGCACAGACAGCTGTGCCTAAGGGGTTCAAAGAAGCTTTGCGGAGAAGACAGCAGAAGTTCCCAAAGTTTACATGGAAGGTCTTGTTTGGATTTTTACATTTAGTTCATTCCACAATTTTTTTGTAGCTCAAACTCAGGTAAACATACAGAACACATACATGAATAAAAATATTCACAATGCTACACTCAAGAACTTCTACTCTAATAAACTAGGACAGAATAATTTCACTACAAAGTGACATATACTATACAATAAATATTTTCAGAGTTCATACCATAAGGGACAAGTATATGAAGAATTCCTACATGTCAGTAAGAAAAAGATCAAAAACTAAATAGTGAATTCATGTAATCAATTGTTCACTTTAGGAAAAAAACATCCCAGGGACAATGGGAGAAAATTAATGCACTGGAGGAAACAAGGTTGAAAGCAAAGAGACTGATGTCGGGAGGCTGCTACAGCACTGAGTGACATATTTAAAAGGCCTGAATTGTGTGACATATTCAACTAACTGGATGAATGGTGGTAACATCACCAGGGATGGGAAATATGGAGCAAATGCCCCACTTTGTTTTCACCATACCTATCCACAGAAATGGTGGTAGGGTTTGAGAGACAATTCCAGGGAAAGAAGCTAGATTGCAAACATAGCTGTGCCAGTCAAAAGTCTACAAGTAGTAATCAATCCTATAAGTATAAGGAGACAAGACCACCTAGAACTTGCGAAGGGGTAAGAACATCAATACCCAGGAGTCAGTCAAGAGTTGCTGGCAAAAAAACCAAAGAGGAAATCCAAAGCCACCCAAGACAGTGTTACAAGATGAAAGAAGCCCATCATATCAGGGCTCACAGAAATCAGAAATTGGACAGCCACTGTGGACCTCTGAGAAATGTCTCAGTGGAATGGAAGAGGTCCCAAAGTATAGTGGATTTGACAGTGGGCAGTAAGAAGCACATACTTGAATGCAAATTACTTCTAGAAGTAGAAAGCTTGGCTTTCAAAGGAGCTGTCCAACAACAAAATAACAGTATATAACATACATCCAGGGCTCTTTCTGAGCCAGTGCTACAGTGCTAGGCATTTTACATACAATTCCTCTTATCATCGTTCTGATTTTCAGTAAGAAAAATGGGTTCAAGGTAGCTGTATGACTTGCCCACGAACACACACACTGGCACACAGACGAGGCAGGATTTAAATCCTACTTTTATCTAGGGGGAAATGAATGCTCTTTCCATGCTTTGATGCTACTTCCCAGTGCCTGGAAGTATTTTTTTTGGGGGGGGGGCAGGAGTAAGTGGCTTCTTAACCACCTAACAGGACTTTTTTTAAGGTAGTTGAACCAATTGTTTTTTGTTTTGTTTTGTGTTGGCACTGGGGATTGAACCCAAGGGCATTCTACCACTAAGCTACATTCCCAGTCCTTTGTTTGTAATTATTCTTTTATTTTGAGCTACATCCCCGGCCTTTTTAATTTTTTTTATTTTCTCGCTAAGTTACTGAGGATCTCACTAAATTGCTGAGGCTGTCCTTGAACCTGCAATCCTCCTGTCTCAGCCACCCAAGTACTGGGATCACAGACCTGTGCCACCATGCTCAGCTCTGCGGCACCTTTTATACTATCTTTATCTTAAAATAAGCTCCATGTCCTAACACTTGCCTATAGATAATACAACACAGAAAAATTAATATTGGTTATATTTATTTTTCCAAAAATGACAGTACAGTCTGTGAAGATAGTTAATCGCTCTCTTCTGTGCTCCCACAGCATGCTGTGCCTTCTGCTAGTGGAATAATTGCATCGTACATTGTAATGTTAAATTTACTTTTGCCTCCCACACTGGACTGTAATCTTCAGAGACTGCCCGTTTCATGTTGGGGCCGAGAACATAATGCAGAGCACAAGCAAGGCACTAAAAGTCTGATGAACACGTGGACAGGAAGGATGGAATGAATGACAAGATGGATATTTTGGTAAATGTTTTTCTGAAGTCATTTTATACTCAATAGGTTAATCTATTTACCAAGTGAGATGTTTTATTATACTGGGAATGGGAGGAAGGCTGTATAAAAAACTGAGTGATATTTAACAAAAGCCATATGAGAGGACTTTAAAAATGAAGCATGCGAGTTCGTTTCTCAAAAACGCTCCAGAAATACATGATTTTTTTTCCTGGATTTAACACTACCAGAAAGAATAAAATTTAGATTAGTCAATCCACTAAATTATGTTTTAAAGATCAGTTGCTCTTGAAACTTTTATCAAAAAAGCACCAATTTTATCTTAACTGATCACAGAATTTCAGGCATAATAGCCTCTGAAAGATGTTTGAGGAGAGAAGGCTTCGTAGAGCACGTTGAAATCACCCCAGAGGTGCCTACCTAAATGTTTAAAGATCCACTCAATTTACAAGCCTGGCTAGCAAGGGCACATTCTCCCACTGCAGGTCCCAGCCTCTTTTTCCATAGAGATGCACATGACATGATGTTTGCCTGCACAAACACTAGCACAAGTGAACCCAGATGTTAATGGATTATCATCAAAAACGTTCAGGAAAATACAAGAAAGTGTAATTGTCACCAAGATTTAAGGCATATCAGTAAGATCAAGCAGACTACAGGTTATGCATAATGCCTACCATGACAGTTATGGCTCCACTCCTTTACAGCAGAATCAAAAGGAAAAGTAACATTTTAGGTTTGAACCAGAATACACTCTAGTTTATATGCAGATATTTTTTAATTAGCCATTTGTAAATTTCGGTACATTGTTATCAGCAGTTAACAGCTCAGAGCTGAATTCAACACAGAAATGTGTTGTGAAACCCCGAATGGAAGTCTCCTTCAGGTCCCAGTGAAAGTAAATCTTATTATCAAATTACAATGGAATCCATTGGGTTAATGAAATTCAATGGCCTTGGGAGCTGTTTATCAACAACCTTCAAAGACTGGGCACTAGTGGGAGCAGGACAGAGGCAGGTTTGGCTCTGGTCAAAGCCCAGTTGCCTTCATGGTGTGATTTGAAATGCAAACAAGGGATCCTGGCCTCTAAATATCCCCACTAACACCATCATGGTGCCATGCTATCATCCTGTCTTTATCATTTGACTATTACAGATTAAAGGTGAAAGATGGCACAGGTTTGTAATCCCAGTACATGGGAGGCTGAGACAGGAGGATGCAGGTTCGTGGCTAGCCTCAGCTACTTAGTGAGGCCCTCCGCAACTTAGTGAGACCCTGTTTCAAAATAAAGAATAAAAAAATAGGGCTGGGGGGTGTAGCTCAGAGGTAGAATGTCCCCGGGTTCAATCCCCAGTATTGCCAAAAAAAAAAAAAAGGTAAAAGCAATGCCTGAAGAAAGTTACCGCTAAAATTCAAGTGCTATCTAAGTTTTCTGGGATGTTGCTACTTATAGGGATTAGGTATTTAACACCTTGAAGCTGCAAGGGCCTGGGGTGAAGATAAACATTAGCAAGAGGACTAATAGTATCATAACTAAAGTGGAAATCCTCATCCAGCCAAGGGATATCACAGGAGGCAAGACTTGGAGAGACCTGAGTCCCAGGCAGCTTTAGAGTCAGCATGAGGACACAGACCAGCAAGGCTTGAGTACTGAAGGGACTGTTCCCATGGAAGGGCATTAGCCGAGATGAATCTCTGGCCACTTTGCTCCACTTTCCAGGGACCCCAACAACCTGACTTGGGTTTAAAGGAAGGCTACTAGGTGATACAAAAGGGCCTAGAAACTATCCTGTGTGGGAAAATAGCTAGAAAACTTAAGAACAAGAGCATCATTTTTAATAGCAAATGAGCTCTCTTGTGGAAACTAATGAGCCTCATTCTCTGGAACTCTATAAGGAAATGCTAAGAACAAACATGTGCTCAGAGATTCAGACTGTAGTCAAGCAGAAGAAAACATGCCTTGCAAGCGGAGATGTCCGGGATGAGTGAAAGGTCTTATGCAGTAGGCAGCTCGCTCTCACTAGACAGGTGACATACAGTGGCTGCACCCACTACCTTCTGTAAAGGAGGCTGGCAGGGGCTTCCACACCAGGGGTGGCCGTGGACAAAATTCTAGTACACCTTCCAATTCTTGGAGTTTGCTTG
Organism: Glis glis; assembly: GCA_004027185.1. Lineage (NCBI taxonomy): Eukaryota > Metazoa > Chordata > Mammalia > Rodentia > Gliridae > Glis > Glis glis. The sequence goes on along the minus strand of PVJS01062355.1, from coordinate 1,236 downwards.
TTATGCATAGGCTCAGGCATGAACAAGTGTGACAGATAAAAGGTTCTCCTTATTTCCTCCAGTCCTTCTCCTCAGAACACAGAGGGCTGATTCTGAGCCAGGTGTTAGGTTAGATTTCCAAGGTTCCTTCCAGCTTTAGAAGTATCATCATGTAGCCAGGTGTGGTGGTTCACACTTGTATTCTCAGTACATGGGAGGCTGAGACCGGAGGATCCGGTTCACGGCCAGCCTCGCCTACTTAGTGAGGCCCTCCGCAACTTAGTGAGACCCTGTTTCAAAATAAAGAATAAAAAAATAGGGCTGGGGGTATAGCTCAGAGGTACAATGCCCCTGGGTTCAATCCCCACTACCACACACACACAGAAAAATCATGTTAGCATACAGGTTCACCTATACAACCAAATAAATGAGCATCATTTATCCTCTCCATTCAGAAGATCCCCATGATCCATTCTACTCTTAAATGTTCATACCTGGTTCAATTTTTTAAGATATGTCCACTAAATTTCTGATGGTTACAAATATTGTCTTCTCTTCTTCAGCTGACACAAGTGATGGGCAACAATCTGAGTGTGATCTACTACACAAAGAGACATTCTAATACCTGAAACCTTAGTTAAATCGCCACTCAGCCTTTTATTCAGACTGCATAATCTCTTGGTTCCTGTCACAATTTAAAATCTTTTAATCATCATAGGAACCTTTTTAAAAAAAAAACATACTCCTAAAATTTACCCTTCCGTTTCTGGAAGGGTATGTGGAATAAGGCGGAATGCTCAAAAGAATTCTGACCAGAGGTGAGCACAACAAAGAGATTCCATCCAAGCTGGTGAATGCAAATAGACAGAAGCTGACAATGGGATTTAATGTAGGAAACTTTAATATCCTTAGTCTTCGATACCTTGAAATGAAAATATTTCTGTGCTTGGGAGACATGAGAGACATGTCTGAGAGACTGGCCCACCTGAGAGACAGGAAATACTGTTTCAGAATGAAAAGAAAATGGAAGCCGACATGGGGGTGCACACTTGTAATCCCAGTACTTGGGAGGCTGAGACCTGAGGATCCAGGTTCACGGCCAGCCTCAGCTACTTAGTAAAGCCATCCGCAACTTAGTGAGTCCCTGTTTCAAAATAAAGAATAAAACAAAAATTGGGCTGGGGGTGTAGCTCAGAGGTAGAATGCTGCTGGGTTCAATCCCCAGTACTGCAAAAAAAAAAAAAAAAAAAAAAAAAA
>PVJS01062354.1:0-10756 GCA_004027185.1 Glis glis | reverse complement strand
CCAGGGGCATTCTACCTCTGAGCTCCACCCCCCAGTCCTATTTTTTATTCTTTATTTTGAAACAGGGTCTCCGTAAGTTGCAGAGGGCCTCACTAAGTAGCGCAGGCTGGCTGCGAACCCAGATCCTCTGGTCTCAGCCTCCCAAGTACTGGGATTACAAGCGTGCGCCACCATGCCCGGCTTCTTTCTCTTTTTTTTAAAAAAAGATAGGGTTCAGCTAGGTGCAGTGATGCACACTGTACTCCTAGTACTTGGAATGCTGAGACAGTAGAATCACAGGTTCAAAGCCAGCCTCAGCAATTTAGTGAGGCTCTCAGCAACTTCGTGAAACCCTGTTTCTAAATAAAGAATAAAATTTAGGATTGGGCGTATAGTTCAGAGGTAGAATGCCCCTGGATTCAATCCCCAGTAACTAACACACAACACACACACACACACACACACACACACACACACACACACAGTCTTACTATGTTGCTCAGCCTGGCTCTCAACCCCTGGGATCAAGCAATCCTCCTGCCTCAGCCTCTCAAATAGCTGGGAGAACAGCCAAGTGTTACTAAGCCTATTCGTAGTACCTTTTTATTTTGAGACAGGGTCTCACTAAGTTTCCCAAGCTGGCCTTGAACTTTCAATCCTTCTGTCTCAAACTCCCTAGTAGCTGAGATTACAGGTGTGTGTATTACTTTTTTAAAATACCAAATAAATTGAAATCTAAAATACATCTAGTTGCAAAGGTTTCTACACATATGGAATTGTGGACCTGTACAATGTCTCTGAACTCAGAAATGTAAATTTTTTTGTAAAGACTGGAAACCTAAGGACATACGAGATGGCTAGAATATGAAAAACAATCACCACCACTTCCAAGGCTTACATACTAAATGCGATCCTGATCCTATTGTATGTACCTACTGCTGTTAGCCCTTTCCTCCATCTTCATGCCAATTTCTAATTTGTGTGAACTCACTTCAAAGGAAAAAGTCTACAGAGAAATATTCCTCCTCCTCCTCCATACTGGGAATTAAACCAGGGGCATTCTACCTCCAAGCTATACCCCCAGCCCTTTTTATTTTTTATTTTGAAACAGGGTCTAAGTTGATGAGGGTCTCTCTAAGTTGCTGAGCCTGGCCTCGAACCATGATCCTCTTGTCTCAGCCTCTCAAGTACTGGGATTATAGGCATGTACCACTATGCCTGGCTACAGAGAAATATTTCTAATCTGAAATAGCTCTAACATTCAGCTTTAAATGTCTGTTGTATTTTCTGAATGTTTTAATATCTAAAACAATAACTAAGCCAGATGGGGTTGACTGATTCAATCTCCAGTACCACGGATACAAACAAAACAAACAATAACTCAAATATCTGAATACTTTAAAATAGTGTTAAATGCAAATGAAACAATCACATTTTGAGATACAGTGAATTTGAATAATACTGTGCTACAAAACAAAATATTAATGAGTTCTGTAAAATTTAAGGTAAAATTAGAGATTGAGGACTCTTACTGAGTAAAAATATAATTTTAATTAGTTTACCATAAACTTCAAAGGCAAAGATCAATTTAACATATCACACCCTATACTGTGTGTGTATATGTGTGTATATGTGTGTATATTAAAACATTTACTATAATAAACCAATATTTATCAAATTGTATAGTAACTCCTTCTCAATTCTAAGAATTACTCTTCAAGGTATTTGGGAAGTTGGTTAATGGTTACAAAATTAAGTTAGATAGGAGGAATAAATTCTATAGAATAGTAGGGTGACTATGATTAATAATAATTTATTGTTTATTTCAAAATAGCTAGAATAGATTTTGAATGTTCTCACCAAAAGAAATTAAAAATGTTTGAAGTGATAGATATGCTAATTATCCTGATTTGATTAAACATTATATACATGTATCAAACTATCTCATTGTGCCCTATAAATATGCAATTATTATGGCCGACTGAGGTAAACAAGTTCGCAAAAAACTATAGTAGGACAATTTATAAATAAGAAACTTGAAATATTAGTGGAGAAACTAGATAGAGAAAACTAAGGTTATAAATTACAAAATAAAAATCCTTAAAATTAAAAAATTTAATAAATGTTCACTGAGACAAAATAATTCATCCCCAACACAAATGCTAAGTTTAAATGTTATTTTTATTATACATTGTAAGGGAGTGAAAATGTGTACTATACAACTGACTTCTATTTACCATTCCTTCTCTACTAATGAATATTTCAGGATCTCTATTCCACAAAATGTGCTTATTAAAAGGCTTTTTTTTCCAGGAGCACTATCGCTGGGTTATATGGTACTTCCAATCCCAATCTTTTGAGAAATTTCCACATTGATCTCCATAGCAGCTGTATTAGTTTGCAGTCCTACCAAGAGTGTAGTAGGGTTCCTATTTCCCCACAATCTTGCCAGAATTTATTATTACTTGTGTTCTTGATGACTGCCATTCTAAGTGGAGTGAGATGGAATCACAATGTAGTTTTAATTTGCATTTCCCTGGTTGCTAAAGATGTTGAACATTTTTTAATATATTTGTTGGCCATTTGTATTTCTTCTTTTGAAAAGACTGTTCAGTTTGGTTGCCCATTTTTTGATTTGTTTTTTTTATTGTTAAGCTTTTTAAGCTCTTTGTATATTCTCAAAGGAAATGAAATCAGAATATTATAATGATACTTGCATATCCATGTTCCTAGCAGCACAATTTACAATATCCAAATTATGGAACCAGCCTAGGCATCCATCAACAGATGAATGGATCACAAAACTTTGGCATATACACACAATGGAATTTTATTCAGCCATAAAGAACAATATCACGCCATTTGCAGGAAAATAGACGGAATTCGAGAATATCATACTAAGTGAGTACAGCCAGTCTCAAAAAACGAGTAGATGTATGTTTTCTCTTATATGTGGAAGCTAGAGAGAGATTCGGAAATAAGGGCAACATCAGATGGATGAGCAGAGACTGAGGGGGGTGACTGAGGGGGATTAGGGAAAGGAGGAGAGGGGACGAAATCATAAAGAATGTCATAGTTGAAATAATGTTATGAATGTATATGCAAAACTACCAATTCCAATATCAAAGACATGCGTGAGGAAGGTGAGGGACCTGGTGGGGAGGGCACCAAAAGCTGTGTGATATATTTGTCTGACACTCTGTACCCCAATATGATGTAAAATTATAGTGTACCAAATAAAAATTAAAAAAAAGACTTTCCCTCTTTATCTTGTACTCATCCAAATGCTTAAGGCTTCTGTGATTTCACACAATCTTTAGTGTGATTGAGCTCTACCCTCACAGTCCATGGTGGTTTGGGAAGAAAAAGGCTCTGGTAGCCTCAATTTACTCCAAACACCCTCTCCCATACCCAAAGTGATGTGGTTTTAGTTTGCATAGTATTTAGTTATTTCTGCTTAGCCTATTTTTCTTCACTCTTTCTTTTTTATGATGTCCATACTTCCGATCAGCTATTTTGTCACATGTCCCTTAATTACAGTTTACCTAATGCTTTTTGATGATTGGACTAAGATTATGCATTTTGGTCAAAGATGCCATGGAACTAATGTTGTGACTTAGTGCAGCACAGCACAGGATGTCAACATGTCTTCCTGCTGGTGGTGATGACCTTGATCACTTAGTTAAGTGGCTTATGGCACTTATATTATATTATTATAATTCTATAATATTATAATCTTTCCCTTTATGGTTAATAAATATATTAAGGGAAAAGTTCTCAGACCACATAAATTTTGTTCTTCCTCATATTTTCAAAACTCACTAATTTTAACATTCATCAGTGGATCATATTCACAGTAATTATTACTGGATTTCTTACCTAAGGACTATTTTCTATATCCCTCCTCACTTCTACATTTATGAATTGGAATGCTACCTTAACAAATTTTTCATGTTACACTACTGCAATGAACATTTTAAGTATATTTCTAGGAAAAAGTTTCCCAAACATTTTGACATCATGGGACACATTTGTACAGCACAGTGAGGTAACTGGATAAGACTCCTGGCACCAAAGGTTACCAGCCTGGGAGGTATAGATGGCCCACATTCCACGAGCACCTTTAGGATGAACAACTCAGTACCCTGGCATATCTGAAACCTGCGTGTGGTACAGTAGGAGGGAAGTTTTAATCTACAATATAATTTGAAAGCTGAATTGTTCAATCATAAACTATACCTTCAACTTTACTAGATGCTGTCAAACTGCTCTCCAATAAGAACTTAGGCCCAGCCCAAAAGGATAGAGCTCTTACCATTTTGTACCCTTTGCCAGTACTTAGAACTATCCAACTCTTTTATTATACCTTTCTGATGGATAAAAAGTGGCATTTAATTGAAGTTTTAATTAACTTTTCCCTATGTTCTGTAATAGGTTTTAATTGATTAATAATAGTTCTTTATATACTCTAGCTACATCTTGCATTAGATAATTGTGTTAAAAACACCCTCTCAAGTCATAGCTTATCTTTTCATTTTTACTGTTGTTTTTTGATGAACATATTGTTATCTTAATGGATCAAAATTGTTGTGTGTAGTTTATATTTATGTCTCATTGAAGAAAGCCTTCTCTATCCTGAAGTCAGAAAGATATTCTCTTAAAGTTTCCTCTACAACAGTCATTTTCAAAGTATGATACAGGAACCATGAAGACCCATAAAGTCAAAATTATTTTCACTCTCATTCTCTCACAAATGTAAAATGAGTTTTCTGGAAGGTGCATGGCATGCGATATTGCAAAAGACTAAAGGCAAAAGCAGGTTATGAGAATCTGCTTGTCTTTTAGTAATCCAGAAATAAGAAATGTAGGGCAATGCCACTCTTATCATTCAATTATGTTTATTTTAGGAAACATAGCTTTTTCATAAAAATACAGTATTTATGGTAGCACATAATGGGTTTTTTAAACTAACAATCATAATGTGCCTTTTATTTCTAATGCAGTGACTATCAATAAATATAAACATACATGAAACAAACATAAGCATATAAGAACCAACAAGAACTATGGGGTTCTTGAAATGTTAAGAATATAGAGGGATCCTGAGGTCAAAAAGTTTGAACACCACTGTTCTAAAAGCAAAATTTTACCTTTCACAATTCATACCAGGAATTAATTTTTATGTAAAAAGAGGCATGCAATGCCATTTTTTTAAAAAGGAGAAGAATGTACTCAACTGCTCTGCAAAGCCTATGCTAACATAAATCAAGTTCCATGTATGCATGTACATGGGGTGTGTGTATTTATATCTTCTGTTTCAGCACTCTGAATTCTGTTCAACTGGCTATGTTTATCACTGTAGCAGTATCACATTATTTCATTTCCTATACTATTGGGCATACAGTAGTGTTTTATATCCGATAAAGTGAGTCTCCTTCCATTTTCTTTCTTTTTCCTTCCCCAAATGGTCTTGTGTATTTTATAGTTTACTCTTCTATATACACTTTAGAATAATTTTGTCAAGTTCCATAAAAATTCTGTTGGGATTTCTTTACAAACTAAATTGAAGTTAGATATTAATATGGGAGAATTGGTATCTTTACAATATTATGCCTTCCTATCTATTGACATGATTTACATTATTTATTTAGATCTTTTTATAAACACCAAAGTTTTATAATTTTGTTCATTTTCTATTAGGTTCACCTATAATGGTTAAAATATTTGCCTCAAATTACAATTTTTAATTAGTAATTTCTTCTTTATAGAAAATTATTGATCTCCACATGTTGATCATGAATCCTGTATAGTGGCTGAACTTTATGACTTTTAATAGTATTGGATTTAGTATATTAAACAGTAACATTGCTGAAAATAGCAGCTATTTCTGCTTCCTATCTAGGTCATCTGTACAATACTAAACAGAAGTTTATATAATCAATATCTTTTTCTTATTCCTGAACTTTAAAGGTTGGCTTCTAACAGTTAACTATTAAATATGATAATTATTATAGAAATTTTTTTGGTAGAAACATACTATGAGGTTAAGGAAATTCCATTTTATTCTTTCTATTTAAGAATACTTTTCATGAAGAGGTGATGAATTTCAGTGAATATTTTACTGTACCCATGAGATGATCATATGGCTTTTTATCCCTTAATTCACTAATGTGATATATTACATTAATGGGTTTTCTCATTTTAAATCAACCTTGCATTTTTGGGATTAAACACTTGTTGGTTCAGACACACAGTGCTAGTTGACCACCAATATCTATACTCATTTTTTTCTTACTAATAGAACCCTGATTTTACTCCACAGCAGCTAAGTGGTTATAAAACCAAGTTCTAGACAATGAAATTAAGCAGAAGTCAAGCTTCTAGAAACTTTAAAAAGGTTTCTTTGTCCTTATCAATTCTTACTTAGCAGTGTAGATGTGGTACTAGAGGAACAGCAGTTATATTAAGATTATTTGAATAAATGTCTCATGTTACAAACAGCAGAGCAGGAGAAAAGATTCTATATTCTTGATTACATTGATTAGCTACAGTTCAGACCCAGGATTTCCAACCTCCAGACACTTTGGTACATGAAATAAAACCTTCAATTATTGAAGCTACTGTTGTTGAGTTTTTTAATTTATAGCTAAATGTAACTTTAAATGATACTTTATCTATGATTTATTCACATCTTCAATGTTTCCCCTTTCTCCTTCTGTCAGCTGAATTTGGTTTGTGATAATTTAGTTAGGACATTTTTCCATCTAATCAATCAAAAGTGATTTATTGTCATTCTCTATAAAAACATGTTATTTGAATTTATTGCATTGAATCTAACCTTTTTTCTATTTAGAAATTTGGGTTTTTGCCAACTTTCCCAACTAAAATATAATTTCTACAAGGTGGGGAATCTTTGTCTTCATCATCTTTATTCCTTATATCTAAAATACAACTTCTATATGGCAGAGGTTTACTAAGTTTGTTAAATTAGTGGTTAAATGACCAAAGGAATACATGAAAAATGAACAAAAAGAATATAAGTGAGATTGGCCTAAAATTTCATTTTTCACACTGTGTCAAATTTTATAAAATTATACCAACCTCATAAAATTTATTGGGAAGCTTTCTCTGTTAAATGAGGCAGGTTTTATCTGTTCCTTTAAGCACTGGTAAAATCTGCCTATAAAACAAGATGGATTTTTTTTTTTTGAGGAGATGATTGGGGAGAGGAAAGAATTTTGAGAAATTATCTACTTTTTTTTTTTTTTTTTTTGCAGTACCAGGGATTGAACCCAGGGGCATTCTACCTCCGCGCTACACCCCCGGCCCTATTTTTTATACTTTATTTTGAAACCGGGTCTCACGAAGTTGCGGAGAGCCTCACTAAGTAGAGAGAGAGAGAGAGAGAGAGAGAGAGAGAGAGAGAGCTGAGGCTGGCCGCGAACCCGGATCCTCTGGTCTCCGCCTCCCAAAGTACTGGGATTACAAGCGTGCGCCACCACGCCCGGCATGATCTACTTTTTGACTAAAGATTCCTAAGAGGGTGAAACTGTTTTTTGGGGAGGTGAGGAAGGAGGCAAACACCTTAGACATTACAATAATGTACAGCCCTCCAAAGTTCAACTCAACCTGATGAAATCTTATTTCTTAGTATTTAATTTCTCACATTAAGGAGAATTTAATTTAAGCGGTGTTCTCTTTGGGGGCAAGAAATTTTCACTTTTATTTCATAATAAATATAATAGAACTAAGTCAGTTTTAGTAAATATATTAATTTGCTTGGGCTGCCATACAAGATATCACAGAGTGGGTACTTAAGTTTCTTTTAAAGTCTCACTTCTTGGCTTAAAGATGGATATCCTTTTGCTGCTTTGTCTTCACATGGTTGTCCCTCTGTGGCCATACACCCCTGATGTCTTTTCATATGTACAAATTTTCCCCCTCTTATAAAGATATCAGTCAGATTGGATTAGGACTCAGCCAAGGGCCTCATTTTACCATAAGAAATTATATGGCTATAAATATAAAAACTATGTGTTCTAAAAAAACTTAAGTTACTGTTATAGACTGAATTGTATCCACCCCACATTTTTATGTTGAAGCCCTAACCCCTAGTACCACAACATATTACTGTATTTAGAGATAGAGATATAGTATTTTAATGGTAGGGCCTTTAAAAAAGGTAAATTAAAATGAGGCCCTTGGCTGGGCATTGTGGCTCACACCTGTGATGCCAGTACTTGGAAGGCTGAGAAAGGAGGATTGCAGGTTCGAGGCCAGGCTCAGAAAGACTGTAAGACTTTGAGCAAACTAGCAAGACAGTTTCCAAACAAAAACATAAAAAGGGTTGGGGATATAGTTCCAAGGTAGAATAGAATGCCCCTGGGTTCAATCCTTCAATCCCCAGTACCACACACACACACACACACACACACACACAAGAGGCCCTTGAATTTTAATTACTAGCAAGAGTTCCTGCTTTCCTCTTACAGTAATTTGAATTAATTTTGAAAGACAAATTTTATGCTATAATTCAAGAATGAAACCTCAAATTTTTCTTTGAAGCTAAACATGGCAATGTATATTAGTTTGATCAATGCAAATAAATTCTGCTTCAGAGGCCATTTTACTATCCAAATAGAAATATTTGCCAAAATGGATACTATTCAAGGAATCAAGATTCCTAGTTGATAATTCTAAGCTGTCATACTATGTGATAACATTAAAATTTTTTAGACAAGTCAGTTATTCACTGAACTAAAATATCAGCGTTGCCTGCTGAGATGGAAAACAGGATTCCAATATATATGAGTGTGTTTATATACATATACATGTACTTATTTATTTAGCTTGCTTATAACAGTAAAATATATAACTCCCTGTCTACTAAATGTAAATATATTTGGGGAATAAATTCATTATTATGAACAATTACTAATATTATATTCTTTTTCTATAACATGTCACACAGAAAAGTGATTTTATATTAACCAATGACCATTTTATACATTTTAAATTACTACTTCAGCTATAAGAGAAGTGGCCATTCTAGTTTGCTATGTCTCATGAAATTATCAATTTTCCTATCCATCAGCTTTATTTCAAAATAGCTAATATTTTTAAAGATGTCTGATGGTGACACTATTCTTTAAAGAAATCTATAATAAATATACTGTAAACTCAAATTGTTTAACTCCCCAAGTTAAAGTATTATCCTAAGTTCAGACATCATTGTAACAACAATTAAAAACTAGGAGCAAATTTTTATGTGTAAAAAAAGTTTTATCTGGTTAATAAAAATGGAATATAATGGAATCTAAAAATTCAGAGAATGGATTGGAAAACAGCTCAAGAGAGTATATCAACCACATCTTTTCATGTATAGACATTTAAACTGATATAAGCTCTCCAAGGCCCTATTTTCTAATACAAAATAATATATGAATCCTCTCTGATGTTTATAAATCACACTTATATTATTGCAGTTCAACCTAGATGTAATATTACAAAATGTTTTGGCCTCTGATGAATAATAATTTGCATTTAATTTTTCAAGAACATCATGACCACAATCTCACAAGAAGCATCAACAAAGAAAGGAAGAATTACCATTAGAGAGGTAGGAAAAAAAAGCTTCAAAATGTCAAAATTTCAAGACATAGAAGGCAGGGATGGAATTGGAATAGACACACAGAATGGAAGCAGTAGTTAGAAAATGAACCTGGCAACTGGATGATCCTCTAAAGGACAACTGTCTTCCAGTAAGTTAACATTTTGCCTAAAAACACATGTTACCTGAACTATCTAGGGAAAAGGAGCTTCATTCAATGAAAGATTCTCTACAGGCCGATTTATTGCCTCTCCCTAGGATCCCTAATACATTAAACAGAATCTCAAGGAAAAAGATGGTAAGCAGCAATATTATTCTAGGACTTTTAATTTTACTTGACAAAAGCTAATGATATTAGCTGCATAACAATTTTATGTGTACCAAGTAGAAACTATAAGGCTAAGAAAAACATATATAAGAAAAGAATATTTAAGACAGAAATATTAAAAATTGCTTAAATATACATAGGCTATTTAAAAAGAATGGAAAGATTAAAGCAGTATTAGATTTATGAAAAATGGCAGTTGACAAATGAAGATTTAAAATGAACAAAAGTAGATGTTAAGAAAGCAGAAAATAAATTTTAAAATAAGATGAAATAACAAAACAAAGCCACTGCTAACTAAGGCCTCCAGTAATGTTAATATGAAATTACTTGCAAACAACAGTGTTAGTTACCACTTATTGCAAATGGTTATCATACTGTGTCCCACTGAGACCTGGGATATTTCTCCCAGTGCCTTGAAGCTTCTATGGGTTAAAATAAATGAGAAGTTAAATGGGCTGGTTGTAGAAGTTCTTCTCTCTTTAGTCTGTTACTTCTCTTTAGTTTTATATGTTAGGATGCTGCTTAAGATTGGTCTGAAATTTGAGTTTCTTAGCCCCTTCTCCACCCAAAATGCTTGAATACCATTATTTTACAATATTACAAAAACTAAAAATTATTTGGATAAAATAAAACACAAAGTTATTTGATGAGTCAAATAAAAGAATCCACAAGCCGGGCGTGGTGGCGCACGCTTGTAATCCCAGTACTTTGGGAGGCGGAGACCGGAGGATCCAGGTTCGCGGCCAACCTCAGCACGCATGTGCGCGTGCGATCTATCTTTCTCTCTCTCTCCTCTTTCCTCTCTCTCTCTCTCTCTCTCTCTCTCTCTCTCTCTCTCT
>PVJS01062353.1:0-10756 GCA_004027185.1 Glis glis | reverse complement strand
CTCAGCTCTCTCTCTCTCTCTCTCTCTCTCTCTCTCTCTCTCTCTTTGTCTCTCTCTCTGTCTCTCTCTCTCTACTTAATGAGGCCCTCCGCAAGTTCATGAGACCCGGTTTCAAAATAAAGTATAAAAAATAGGGCCGGGGGTGTAGCGCGGAGGTAGAACACCCCAGGTTCAATCCCCGGTACTGCAAAAAAAAAAAAAAGGGCTAGGGGCATATCTTGGAGGTAGAATATCCCTGGGTTCAATCTCCAATACCAAAAAAGGGAAGGGGTTCCATTGTCTAATAATTTGGAAAATATTGCATACTATGTTTTGTGGTGTTGATGGTAGTGGTACTGGGGATTGAACCCAGGACCACTCTACCACTGAGCTATACCCCCAAACCTTTTTATTTTTTATTTTGAGACAAGGTCTGTTACTAAGATGCCAAAGCTGACCTCGAACCTGTGCTCCTCCTTTCTCAGACTCCTCAGTATGTTCCCTTCTTGAGATTCACAATGAATATTAATATGTTAAAGGTTCAGAGAAGTCCTGCAACTTAAGATTTCATTTTGTTTAGTCCATTGCTCCCTAAACTGACCTGATCAGGTAACACTTTTCCAAGAAACCCCTGTTAACATCATGGGAAACATGAGTGCTTTGAGGGTTAGGAAACACAGTCCTCCTTTAAACACCACATGGGGAAGGTTCGAGTTGGGTTTCTTCCAAAGACAATGGGCGGGAATAAGCTGCACACACATAGGAGCCTAGGCTGCTTCCTCCTCTATGGAAGAAAATGTGAAGCAGGGTTCAGTGACAGCAAGATTATCCCAAGAGGTAAAAATGATCCATCAAAGGCTTCATGAAATAGGACGTTGTGTTTTGAATTTAGAATGTCCCCCATATCTCACAGAAACAAGGCAGCCATGTTGGAGGTAGGGCTTGATCGAGGAGGGGTCCCTGGGGGTGTGGCCCTGGGGATTATATGTGGTCCCTCCTCCCCCTACTCTCTCTCTTGTTTCCAGCCTCCATGATATGAAAGCAGAGCCTTGCTTTCTCTCTGTCTCTCTGCTTCCTGCTGCCATGCCCTGAGCTCCACAGATCCAGCCTGACATGGACTGAACCTCTGAAATCTCCAAAAACTGTGAGCAAATAAGTATTCCTTCCTCTAAATTGCGTGTGGTCAGGCTTATTGGGTCACAGCAGTGAGAATGCTAACCAAGACACTGGGCATGATGGCACATGCCTGTAAACCCAGTATTTGGAAGGCTGAGACAGGAAGGTTGCAGGTTTGAGACCAGACTCAACAATTTAGCAAGACTCTCAGCAACTTAGCGAGAACCTGTTTCAAAACAAAAAATAAAAAGGGCTAGGGGTGTAGCTTGGAGGTAGAATGCCCTTGAGTTCAACTTCTAGTGCCCCCCAAAAAAGTTTTAATGAAAATGCTGAGTAGAGTTCAGAAATTAAGTTGTCCCAATGGTAGGAAGGGAGAGAAAAGGTGTTATTATAACAAGATGCTAGGAAAGGGGGACTTCAAACCATTTAGCAAAAAGTTGGAAGCATCAGCAGCCTCCAACCAATGCAAGAGTCAGCAAGCCCTAATCCTGAGAGAGGAGAGCTGCACACAGAGCAGGCAGGCAGGCAGTAAGTATTTGTTGAATGAATGAATCAGTAAAGCAAGCTGATGTGCTGCAAGCAACAGAGAGAGCCGAAGCCAGGTGACTTGGAAGTCACTGCTAGTCTTTTGCACCTCTGGGAGGGATTCATATTCTCTTGGAAAAAAGAGTAGGGAAATACGAACAGAGACCTTTGCCCTTCTTATTTCCATAGGGTTTGAGGGATTTTCCTGGCAAACCCCAAGCCATGGAAGCGAGCACAGTTGATGGGGATGAGTCAGACTGAGTTGTTTGTTTGTTCTCCAGGGCAGGGACACGCAAGAGGCAATAAACACACTGGAGCCTCTTTGACTGGAGCTTGGAGCAAGAGATCGGCTTGTTTGTTCTAGAGAATTTGAACTTGGGTCAAAATGGCTCTCAGGGCCTCCCTTCCCTGAGGTAGAGACCTCCAGGCGGCAACTGAGGTCATCGGCTGGGCAGACAGGTGCTCCACCTAACAATGCGCTCCACCGAGGAGGGGCTCTTCATCCAGCTAGTCTCCTTTAATTCATAACGTGCAGTGGACATGCCAAGCTGCCACCTACTAGCTGTGGGACATCTTAGTACTTAACATGGGCCATGAAATTGGAAACGACATCGGGTTAAGGCCATGACATATCCAGGTTGGTTCACAGGGTCAAGAGTCCCAGGACTGGAAATAACTTTAAGAAATAATTTCAAATACCCGCTGCCTCTAAGCAGGATAGTCATTGGCACTCATCCCTAACTCACACAGCCTTCTCTTTCCCCAAACACTCAGGTAATTTTAACTGTCTCACACTATCCAATCCAATCTGATATTATTACCAGACTATAGGTGGACCTATAATATAAGACACCCCCCCCTGTGTGTTCTAGGCCTTACCCTTAAGAAGCTCCTAATCTAAGTAAATTAACTGAATATATATAAAAATACTTTTGGTACTAGGGATTGAACCCAGGGGCATTCAACCTCAGAGTTACACTCCCAGGCCTGTTTTATTTTTTTATTTTGGTTTTTTCTTTTCTTTTCTTTTCTTTTCTTTCTTTTTTTTTTTTTTGCAGTACTAGGGATTGAACCCAGGGGCATTCTACCTCTGAGCTACACCCCCAGCCCTATTTTTTTTTATTCTTTATTTTGAAACAGGGTCTCACTAAGTTGCGGAGGGCCTCACTAAGTAGCTGAGGCTGGCCACGAACCTGGATCCTCTGGCCTCAGCCTCCCAAGTACTGGGATTACATGTGTGTGCCACCACACCTGGCTTATTTTTTTATTTTGAAACAGGGTCTCGCTAAATCGCTGAGAGTCTCACTAAGTTCCTGAGGCTGGCCTGGAACTCCTGTCTCAGCCTTCCAAGTTCTGGGATTACAGATGTGCACCACCATGCCAGGCTTAAATATCTTTTAAAATGACCTCAAAATGCTTATTAAGCAACAAAACAGCAGCTGCAACCAACAACGGGGCTGAAAAGATGCAGAGCCAAGAAGCATTCGAAGACAGGAGAGGCTACTTAGGGAAGGCTTCCTGGAAGAGGAGTCTGCAGCTGGGATGGAGAAGAAGAGAGGCCAGAAGGGAGAGGAAAGGGAAGCATCACAGCCTGGGGAGGGGAAGAGCTTAAAGGAAGTTTCAGAGGCAGAAAACATGTGGCACGGATTAAGGGGCAGGAAGGGGCTCAGTTTGGCTAGACAATAGGGAGAGACAGAAAAGAACTGAGGGGAAGGAGATTGGTAGGGAAGCTTTGCAAGTAAGACTAGACGGATTTTTTGTTTTGTTTATTGTTGTTGTTGTTTGGTCCTGGGGATGGAACCCAGGGCATTCTACATCTGAACTATACCACTAGCCCTTTTTATTTTTTATTTTGAAACAGGGTCTTGCTAAGTTGCTGAGGCTGGCCTCAAAACTGCGATCCTCCTGTCTCAGTCTCCCAAGAACTGGGATTACAGGTAAGTGCTACCATGCCCAGCTGCAGGTAAGACTAGAGTTTGACTGTGATGTGTAGTAGCATGATGTGGTATTAAAAGCCCCCAAGTGTGAGTCAAGGGACACAAAATCCAGCCTGGATCTGCCGCCATCTCTGGTACCATAAATCTTAGTCTTCACATCTGTAAAATAACATCAAATGAGAGGACCTATAAGTTCTAAAACTCTAAGGAGCAAGAGACAATAAGGATGGCATGGCAGGTCCTCCACAAATCCATTTAATATTTTCCTTTTATACAAGACAAGTCTAAGTTTCCTTTATCCCTGCAACTGAATTACAACTTGAGCATATTTACTACGTCAAAGATTAATCCTCTAGACCCGGCAAGCTCGCTGGTTGAGCTGCAAGGAAATATCTCTATAAAAAGAATAGACTCTATAAATTATTGGTCACTTACCTAAGGTTGTTACTAAATTATTTTAAAAGGATATATATTCTGCTCTTACACTCTCACTTCTGTCTTTCTCAGACTAATTGCTTCCTGAACTAGGAAGGGTGTCCAGACAGGGACCTAGGAAGTTTGATATATTCTAGATCCTTCAACTGCTGAGATTCCAGATGATAAATAAACTGCACAGTGGAATTTGAATCAGCCTATTCAGAGGCTTGAAAGGAGTAAGAGGGTAAGTCACTGAAATTACTCTCTTTTTTTCTTTCCACATTCAACGCAGTACGACATTTCAGCAGGCTTTAATTGAGGAAGTGCCGGCTTTCCTCTGCTTCCACCTCAGCCCTTATCATATTCTATATTCCAGATGTTCATTTTTATGTCCACCACTCTGGACTGAACGCTCCTTGATGGCAGGGATTTAACTTTGTCTATATCTAAGTCTCTGGCGTGGCGACTAGGACATACTTGGTGGTTAGTACATGACTGGTCCTCGCATAAATGCACAGATGAAGAAATCTCAAATTGAGGTCCTCCTAGTGCCTTGCTTTAGTCTTAACCACTTTCCCCCTTCTGCTGACTGGGCTCATAAATGACACTTCCTTGCGTCTGACTTAGATGTCCACCCCTCTTTCCAGTGCCCCACGCACACCTCTATCACAGCTCTTACCATGTTCTATTATATGTTCTGTGTGTGTGTGTGTGTGTGTGTGTGTGTGTGTGTGTGAGTGTGTGTGGTACTGGGGATGGAACCCAGTAGGACCTGTACCCCAGCCCTTTTTATTTTTTGAGATAGTGTCTCACTAATTTGCCCAAGCTGGCCTCGAACCTGCAATCCTCCTGCCTCAGCCTCCCAAGTACTGGAATTACAGGTGTGTCCACTGCGCCTGGCTGAATTCTGGTTTACTTGTCTATCTTCCCACCAACCTGAAAGTGCCCAAGAGGTGTCTTATTCATCTTTGCATCCCTGTCCAGGATAATGGCTATCATAAATAAGGTAATTTGTTGAATGAATCAATGAAGCACAATAGTTCATGCTTTCTGTGTTCTGAGCAAAGAAAGAATTTTTAGAGTATCAAAGGGCAACTTCTATGATATACTTATACCCATAACATGTCTACTTGGCCAAAGAAGAGGCTCACGGGAGCAGTCGTATGGATATTCTTTGTTTCTCCAACCATGCCTCACCTCAAAAAAACAAGAGTTGTCTACACTAGTGTGTGTGTGTGTGTGTGTGTGTGTGTGTGTGTGTTACTGGGGATTGAACCCAGGGGTGTTCTATCTCTGAGCTACAACCCCAGCCCTATGTTATTTTTTTATTTTAGAAACAGGGTCTTACTAAATTGCTAAGAGCGCTAAGTTGCTGAGGCTGGCTTCTAACCTGCAATCCTCCTGTCTCAGCCTCCCAAGTACTGGGATTACAGGCATGCACCACACCCAGCATCTGCACTCTACTATCTAGGTAACTGTTCATCTCTAGCACATTGGAGTATATGAAATCAGGGTCTAAATTGCACTGAGGGGTATGGAATAGAGCAAAAAAAATGCAAACATGGGTCTTGCTATCAAGGGACTCCCAAACTGAAACACACATCAGTAGGATTAACATAAGAAAGCTGAAGACGATTAATGCTCTACAATCAGTCAAGAAAGGCATCAGACAAGGCAAGGCTCTGGAGTACTTGGTTTGGGAAATGAGCAGAGAGTGCTGATCATCCACACTTTGACAAGTTGCCCTCTCAACCACCCATGAATGTTTCTTAGGTGTAGCAAGGAAAGCACGGACTACTGGAAGGATGAAAAAAGGTGATCTAATAGTTGAAATACACCTGCAGTGTAATTTGGAAGAATGTTCAGCATTATAGGAGAAGATAGACCAAAAAGTCTTTGCCAAGACTAGGTGGTGGTGAAATCGGGGGAGCTCAGGCCTGATTCGCAGGGTGTTGTGAAATTCTTATAAAAGCCAGAAGCGTACTGTAGGGGATCATTAGGAGAGGTTGGTGGGGCTATTAGTCAATTAATCAACTAGAAAACTAAGATGGCAAACCCTCGATGATCCATATCAGGATCTAATTTCCTTAGGTGGTCCACATCTCACACTTACCCACCTCTGCACGAAGACCGTTTCCTCTAAGAATGGCCCCTTCCTTTTCAGCTGTATGTTTGCCTCCTCCAGGAAGCCTTCCATAGCTAATGACCCCAGAATTGCCTTCCCCCACGCAAACAGAGCTTAGCCAGGCTATGTACTGTTTAGTAATTTCCTGACCTTTTATCACTCTGTCTGTCTCATCTGAGTGAAAGGGCTCCCAGGATTGGAACCATCTTATCCTTCTTCGTGAATTTTGCCCCAGATGTTGTTTGTGGTGGGAAAGCACAGGCTGCTGGAAGAAGACAGCCATCAGATGGCTCCACTCCCCACATGGCAGACTCTGCAATGGGCTCTTCTCTCACACCCGAGTTATGGAGGAGCAGGAGTTATGGCTCTCCCTGTAAAAAGTCATTATAATTATGAAAAATGTCTACGGCTCTTTCCACCGTTTAGGCAAAGCCTCCGGCTGTCCCGATGAGCAGAGATTTAAGATCCTGTTCTCCATAAAGATGGCGAGATAGTCCAAGAGATAGATGTGTTAACGCCTAATTGGTCATTGTTGAGTCATCAAATCCATTTCAGAGAGCCGGATTGGCTGATGCTGACAGATAAGGGAGGGCATAACACAGTCAGGGAGAGGGTGACAAGGGACCATCTTAGCCAGGCCTCGCTTCCGGCACTAGCTCCCCCTGCGCTCTCACTGTTCCTTTGCACAGAATTTCCAAGAACAGTAGATTTCTGTCTTTCTCAGGAACAGCCTCGTTTGACTTCCCAGTGTGGCAATCCTTGCTTTAGTCTAATCCCAATTCCTCACATTGAAGGTTCCAGTTGTTTCTGTGTGACTTCAGGAAAGGCCGGCATCCTCTTGTTCTTGAGCTGGCAATAATTTAAATTCATCAGTGGGCATTTTCTTCTCTCCCCTTTCCTCTTGCTTCCCCTCCATTCCCAGCTTTTCTCTTCTCCATATTAATCACAACCTTGTTATATACGTCTTTTTTCTAAAACCATGTGACTTAGGCCGGGCGTGGTGGTGCACGCTTGTAATCCCAGTACTTTGGGAGGCGGAGACCGGAGGATCCGGATTAGCGGCCAGCCTCAGCTCGCTCGCTCTCTCTCTCTCTCTCTCTCTCTCTGTCTCTCTCTCTCTCCTTAGTGAGGCCCTCCGCAACTTCGTGAGACCCAGTTTCAAAATAAAGTATAAAAAATAGGGCCGGGGGTGTAGCGCGGAGGTAGAACGCCCCTGGGTTCAATCCCCGGTACCGCAAAAATAAATAAATAAATAAACAAAACCATGTGACTTAAAAAAAACACCTCTTTTCTTGGCTCCTAATAATTGTAATGGATGTCATGTCATTCAGGCTGGGTAAACTATATTATTTGAATAACAGTCTCTTTTGGCAGTAAACAATGATATAGGTCAAACTCCCAGGCCCTGAGACTGGGAAGTAATAACTAATCCAGTGTAGATGGGAGTGAAGACGATGGCGCCAGTCACAATCTGTGGCTCTGAAAGCAAGGGAAGAGAGGACAGTGCGTGTGGTTGAGGCAAGCGCACTAATGCTAGAGTGTGTGAAGTCTTCAGCCCAGGATTCCAGCATTTCTCCTGTCTGGGTGAGAAGATTTTTCAGGAAGTAAAAATAACTTCCCAGGGGAAGAAGACAAAATGATTTCTCAAGGAAAATCTGTGGGTTTTCTTCCTTCTTAGGAAGATGTCTGGGTTTGTGGAAATGGTACAGGCATGGTATTCTCCCCCAGTGCAAAAGTGCTGGGGATCAGAACAGGATGGGAAATAGGACTTGGGCCCCCATTCCATCCGACTATGGTACTACTGCCCACCACCCCACCCAGGTGATTGCAGGATCAATGGGGTAGTGAGTCCATTTTAACCTCCTCAAAATACTCCACTCTCATTCACTGTTGTGAGGGATGGAGGCCCAGAACATGAACCCCTCCACTCTGAGGCAGAACTGGACCAGGGCTGTGCTCACTCGCAAGCATGCCTTCTCCAAGGCCAGCCCCAGTGATGCTTCTGCCTCTGCATGCCCCTCCACGCCGACCATGCAAGGCAGAGATGAAACCGCTTCATCCAAAATCCTCTTTCATTTAAAACTGCCCTGGTTTGACATGTTTCATAACTCTTCTATACACTTAGCATTACTCCTGAGCAGCTGGAGCTAGGACCCATTACTTTTTTTTTTTTTTTTTTGCAGTACTGGGGATTGAACCCGGGGTATTCTACCTCCGAGCTACATCCCCAGCCCTATTTTTTATTCTTTATTTGGAAACAGGGTCTCGCTAAATTGCAGAGGGCCTCACTAAGTAGCTGAGGCTGGCCGCAAACCCGGATCGTCCGGTCTCAGCCTCCTAAGTACTGGGATTACAAGCGTGCGCCACCACGCCAGGCTCTAGGACCCATTTCTTCTTCTCATCCTACCCTTCGGTCTGCTTTTCTCAAGCTTGTCTGCACCAACCACTGCCCTCTCCGTTCAGTACCAGAGACAGAAGTCAAATGAGGCGGTCACTCTCTGACCCTGGCTTCTGACTTCTGTCACTCTACACTCTTAAGAACCACCATATCCCCAGCAAGTCAGCTTTTCATATGTTTGTGTGTGTTGCTCTGGGCATGGAACCCAGGGGCATTCTACTTCTGAGCTACACTTCCAGCCCTTTTTATTTTTTGTTTTGAAACTATCTCTCACTAGGTTGCTGAGTCTCGCTGTGTTGCGGAGGCCATTCTCAAACCTGCAATCCTCCTGTCTCAGCCTCCCAAGTCCTGGGATTACAGGTGTGAGCCACCGTGCCCGGCTAGCATTTGGGGTCTTACTGAGCTTCTGCAGTGCTGCCTGTCTGGCTGCAGAGGGAGGATGGCAAACAGTGCACAGAGCCTTGCTGACACCCCCACTGGAAGCCAAGGCAGGTAAAGCAAGGCAGCTAGCCATTCCTCCAAGAGCCTGGTGCTACCGTGGGGGACAGAGAAGCTAGATGCCCCGATCATCTAGAGTAATTGCCACCGCCACCACCCTGACAATAATAACCCCAGAACCACCGACAGCCCTTTTCATCTGAAACATCTCAAAGCACTTAGCCGCCAGGTGCTTATTAAGCCCTCTTGGATGAGGTTGGCCTGACGGGTCTGAACCTTACTACAGACGGTCAGGGTCAGGGGGTGACTCAGAGAACCTAAGGAGCCAAATGGTGCAGGGGCGGGGGGCCCATCGGCTTCCTACACGTGGGAAAATGAGCCTCCTTGGCCCAGGTCTGGGTCTGGACTCCGGGGGAACAGAAGGGAGGCCAGCTCCTCCCCCAGCAGTCTACAAGCAGGGTCATGTAGAATGAATCCAACACAGAGCTCATTTACCCCAAATACCAGACAGGACTGTTTACACCCCAAGAACTGGCACGAGGCATGGGGAAGTGGGCATGGGCAGAGGTAATTCTGGAAGAGAGAAGCAGAAATTGGGAAAGCATCTCCTCTTAAAGGGATGAGTGGTGACTGAGGGGCTCCAAGGAGGATGGTCCTGGGAGACGCGCATCCCAGGAGTGACGCTGCACAGACAGCACGTCTCCGGTCTTCAGTCTCCCAGTTATCAAAAAAAGCAAAATCTATTTTTCTGTATAAGTGGCCTACATATGAAGCCTGGATTCAGTCTGGGGAGGGAAAGTTCCCGTCCACTGCATCCTACACCCACAGAGCATAGATCAGAATGTAATACCTGTTGACCACCCCATCCTGCTCTCCAGCCCCACTTTAGAGCCTCCACAATAGCACCAAGAACTATGCGCAGCAAGAATAAGAAGGCATCCAACCTGCTCCCGCCCCCCTCTACAGAGGTCACTACACGGGAGTGAATTCAAAATCATTTCAAACAGCTCTTTCTGATAGAGAGCCCAGAGTCTGTCTTTAGAAAAATGGTCGCCAAGTTAGCTGGACATGTGGTACATGCCTGTAATCCCAGTACTTGGGAGGCTGAAACAGGAGGGTCACAAGTTCAAGGCCCACCTCAGCAACTTAGCGAGACCCTCAGCAACTTAGCGAGACCCTGTTTCAAAACAAAAGTTAAAAAAAGGATTGGGGGTGTAGTTCAGAAGTAGAGTGCCCCTGGGTTCAATCCCCAGTACAAGGAAAGAAGGAAGGAAGGAAGGAAGGAAGGAAGGAAGGAAGGAAGGAAGGAAATCTGTAATCCCAGTACTTGGGAGGATGAGACAGGAAGATCACAAGTTTGAGGCCCACCTCAGCAACTTAGCAAGACCCTCAACAACTTAGTGAGACCCTGTTTCAAAACCAAAAATTTTAAAAAGGATTGGGGCCGGGCGTGGTGGCGCACGCTTATAATCCCAGTACTTTGGGAGGTGGAGACTGGAGGATCCGGGTTCGTGGCCAGCTTCAGCTTTCTCTCTCTCTCCCTGTCTCTCTCTCTCTCTCTCTCTCTCTCTCTCTCTCTCTCTCTCTACTTAGTGAGGCCCTCCGCAACTTCATGAGACCCGGTTTCAAAATAAAGTATAAAAAATAGGGCCGGGGGTATAGCGCGGAGGTAGAATGCCCCTAGGTTCAATCCCCAGTACCATACACACAAAAAAAAGGATTGGGGGTGTAGCTCAGAAGTAGAATGCCCCTGGGTTCAATCCCCAGTACAAGGAAGGAAAGAAGAAAGGGAGGGAGGAAGGAAGGGAAGGAGGAAGGGAG